>JAJOOF010024820.1:0-17787 GCA_029582545.1 Solanum lignicaule | reverse complement strand
CGCTGACGGAATTCTCATCCGAGCGCGTTTACTCAGAATGTTGACCAAAGTCAAACTTAGGCTTAAACTTAAAGTTAAAACGCCTAATCGCACCAACTCACACTGAAAACCTCGGGAGTCATGCCGACCATGCTACTAGCCTAAAATGACCCTTCCGGAGCTGATTGAATCATCAGAATTTGATTCCGATGTCATCTACTCGAACTTTTGATCGAAAATGATCTTTCAAGGTTTATAAGCTCCAAAATACTAAAACTCACACCATAACCAAACGAACGACCAGGTGACCGAACTGTCAGTCCCAGCAAGTCATAAATGACTTGGGGTCGCTAAAGGAACGCTCTAAACGACACACAGAAGGCAAGATACAGAAATGACCAGGAAGGTCAATACAACAACTCTGTATTTTACTTAAGTATTGTATCTAACCATTACATATGTGTTCTTCCTTGTTTCCTGTCCAAGAAAGTTATTTTATGTAGCCTGCATTCTTGTTTTATTTGTTCCATAATCCGCCATGGTGGTTGGATGCTTTTATCCCATAGGGAAGAGTTACGTGTCTTCCGATCCACATCTGATATACCACTGCCGCTAATGCTGCCAGTACCATGTCTCTCCAGCCTCTACCTCTTATGGATCTATCCAACCTTCTTCATATTCCCTTGTAATCCAATTGGATCTCATTCTTTTTCCAAGCCACTGAAGTAATTCGAGTATGCATCTTTTTAAGAATGGACATGTAAAATAAATGTGCTCCACTATTTCTGGTACATTCCCACATAGTTGCCATTTGTTATTGTGACAAATTCTCATTCTATAGAGAGCCTCTCTTTGGTAAGTAATCTTCAATGAAAGACTGCTAATCAATAAATAAAACTGTGCTTAGGAAGAATTCCCTTACACCAAATCCACTTGCTTCATGTCCACTCTTCTAGCTTGCCTCTTCTCCATATATACCCGCTTGCTATCGTGTATTTACCCTCAAGTTTAAGCCATCCATTTTGATTGTATCCTGGTGCAAATTTATCTCACAAATCTTTTTCCACCCAACAACTATCTTGTGGAATAGCATATTGCCATCAGTATCAATAAATATAATTGTATTAACAAATACCCATTGTATCTGAATACAATTTATAGGGGTGTCAAATGAGCGGGTTGTGTTGAAATTGGAGATATTAAAATGGGTTGAAAGAGAAATTGGGTTGGGTTCTGACCCGCCCAAGTTTGCTTTGGGCTCAATTGGGTTGGCCTCAAATGGGCTTTAAAACGTGTTAGGCCTTGACCCACCCAATTTGATCCGCTTAATCTCAATAATTTTAATATATTGTTATTTAAGTTTTATAACCACAATTTGAATATTATACTCAAGAAAAATTGAAAAAAGAAGTTAGAGATGGATATATAAATTCTTAAAGATATAAAATAGATAGTAAATCATACATTCAATATAGGAACATATATTACATCAATGCAAATAAAGAGTCTTAAAGGGGTTGACATTGGAGATTAAATTGGGCTCAATTGAGGATACTCTTAAAATGAGTTAGGACTTGAATGAGTTGAGATTGAACCCACTTCAAATTATCTTGAGCCAATCCTTAAAATTCTAGGCGGGTTACCTATTATTGGGTTCATTTTTGACACCTCTAAAATTTTGTATCAATGAATACAATTATATAAACGAATACAAATTATATATATCAATGTTATATCAAGTTCAAGTGTATTAACGAAATATAATTTGTACCAATGTTGTATGTCGTAACAATTGCATTAATATTCATTTGTATGCATCTTTTGTCGTGTGTGTTTATGTTTTGTATCACTGAAAAAGAGCATTTATTTGTTGTCATTCGTATTTGTTGCCTTGCGTGTATTTATATTCATTTGTTGCCATGTATATTTATATTTTGTATCACATAAATTAATTTACATAGTTGACCGTTATTATTTGTATTTTTATCATTGACTGTAAACATTTATATTTTATTGATAGAGAAAGGAGAAGGCGAGAGAGAAAAGCAGAGAGGGGCAAAGAGAGAGGAGAGAGGCGAGTGAGAGTGCAGAGAGAGGGGGAAAGAGGAAGAGAGAAGAGAGAAAATTGCTATAAAAATTAGTTACATATTATAATTCTTTCAAACTATAGTGATGCATAATATATACATATCACATATTTGTCTTACTACTTAATTTTTTTGATTTGGTCTCGACTTCACTTCACTCTCTACTAATTAATTACCATTTCTTTTCGCAATTTTCTCTTCTTTCACTTAGATGCAAAAATGTTTATCCTCTTTAGATAGTTTTCGATCAAAATATGATGATAGTTGATATTTATTTCGCTTGTTGTTCATTTTCAGGTATGGTTTTGCATAATACTTTCTTGGAAGAATTTTAAGAAAAGAGGAAAGCTGGTGAAAACGATGATCACTGTTGAAAATGATATATTTTTATCAAGTTTGTAAATTTTTCAATGCTTCTCATTTACTACATATAAGTGCCCGTGTTATGTTATTTTTTTGTCTCACTTTATGTGACATAGATAAAATTTAAAGAGTCAATTAAATTTGATATGATTTTTAAATATTTTAAGTTGTTAATTATTGTAATTTTTACGTAATTTTTAAATAATATATATTACTTTCCTTGTCCCAATATATGTAGCACAAATAGAATTTCAAGAGTCAATATGTTGTAATTATTGAAATTTACAATATTTTTTTACCTAGTTTTCAAATTAAATAATACATGTTACTTCACTTGTCCCATTTTATGTGACACGAATATATTAATTTTAGTTGTCAATGATCATGATTTATAGTTTTTTTATGCAATTTTTAAATATATAAAAAATTAAAAAAATAAGACAAACAAATTAAAACGGAGAAAAAAGTAGGCAAATATATATATATATGTAAGTGTGGAACCACACAAGTTAAACAGGTAGACCACCACATGTGTGGCTATCCACACTTATACATAAGCAATAGATTTTTTTTGTCTCACTTTATGTAACATAGATAAAATTTAGAGAGTCAATTAAATTTTCATATGATTTATAAATATTTTAAGTTGTTCATTATTGTAATTTTTGCGTAATTTTTAAATAATATATGTTACCTTCCTTGTCCCAATATATGTGGCACAAATAGAATTTCAAGAGTCAATATGTTGTTAATTATTGAGATTTACAATACTATTTACGTAGTTTTCAAATTAAATAGTACATGTTACTTTTTTGTCCCATTTTATGTGACACGGATATATTAATTTTAGTTGTCAACTATCACGATTTATAGTATTTTTGTGCGATTTTTAAATATATTAAAATTTTTAAAAATAAGACAAACAAATCAAAATGGAGAAAAAAAAAGGCAAATATATATGTAAGTGTGGAACCACACAGGCGAAGCAGGCATGTTGACCTTCACGTGTGTGATTATCCACACTTATATATAAGTAGTATCAATATGTTGTTAATTATTGAGATTTATAATACTTTTTACGTAGTTTTCAAATTAAATAATACATGTTACTTTTTTTGTCCCATTTTATGTGACACAAATATATTAATTTTAGTTATAAATTATCATGATTTATAGTATTTTTTATGCGATTTGTAAATATATTAAAAATTAAAAAAATAAGACAAACAAATTAAAACGGAGAAATAAGTAGGCAAACACAGGTGAAGCAGACATGTTGACCTCCGCCTGTGCGGTTATCCACACTTATATATAAGTAGTAGATGTGACACGGATATATTAATTTTAGTTGTCAATTATCATGATTTATAGTATTTTTTATGCGATTTTTAAATATATTAAAAATTAAAAAAAATAAGACAAACAAATTAAAACGGAGAAATAAATAGGCAAATATATATATGTAAGTGTGGAACCACACAGGTGAAGCAGGTATGTTGACCTCCACATGTGCGGTTATCCACAATTATATATAAGTAGTAGATGTGACACAAATATATTAATTTTAGTTGTCAATTATCATGATTTATAGTATTTTTTATGCGATTTTTAAATATATTAAAAATTAAAAAAATAAGACAAACAAATTAAAACGGAGAAATAAGTAGGCAAATATATATTAAGTGTGGAACCACACAGGTGAAGCAGGCATGTTGACCTCCACATGTGTGGTTATCCACACTTATATATAAGTAGTAGATACATTGTGTAATTAGTGTAATAATTGTATAATTACAACATATATACACCAAGTATATATTGATTATACATTCATTGTATATAAATTATACGTAAAATTGGGAATCAAAAGGTTACGAGAGGATATAATTGACACTAATAGTTTGAAAAAAAAATCCTAACATATACTCCTCTACTTTGCGACTTAGAATTGATATGCACCTTGAAAGAAAAATGGCTCACATATATTTACCATGACATAAATGACTTAGATATATCCCTTCAATTGATGAGTAAAGAAAACAAAGGTTAATTTTAAATTTATTTTTTAGTAAAAGTATGTTTGATTCTTCTTTCAAAGTTCAGGGATATATTCACTCCTTCTCATGAGTGATTTTTTTCTTTTTTACTTATTTAATTCAACAACTATTTTGAATTTGAAATATCTCTCTTATAAATCTATTTAATTTGCTTATCATTATCTGGATTTCTTGTTCTTGTGTGAAATATAAAAATTGAGGATACTTTGCGGTACAAAGTTTATTAAATAAAAAAATAGAAATTAAAACCCACAAATTTAATAGACAATAAATAAAAACTACCCCAAATACGGCAAGTCCGTGCAAAGCAAAAACTTGTAGATATAAATCTAAACATTTTTGTAGGCCAATTTGTCCAACCTATAACATCCAAATTTATATGGATATAAAAAAAATGAGTCATTAATAGAAAAACTAGGACAGTAATGGCAAGTGTTCGCTCATGAAAATATAATCAGCTCAACAGAACCGGTCATTTTCTTGTGTAGAGTAAAAATTTTGTGGTAAGAATTTGAAAAACCACTAGATATCCTAAGTAGTAGGGTTAAAGTTTGATTATATATAGAATGAATAACATAAAATTAAATTTTCATAGCTTGCTTTTCTTATATTTTATATGTAAAAATAAAAATGGATCGGTCAAGCAAAAAAGGGTCGAAAATGGCCTGTTGTTTCCCTGTTATCCTTGACCGATCCATGAGAAGCAGCTTCAAGCTATCTAAGAGCTCTTCTTCTAATAAACTCAATAAAAGCAAGAGCTCTATATGTAAGGACTCCTTCTTTTCTATCGAATTTATCGACAATTCCTAGCTAATTAAACGTCGTTGCTAATCTGTAGCTACATCGAATTAGCATAAAATTTTTGTTGTTTAGCTATAAAATTTTGTCCGTCACTAATTCCTCAATTTTTAGGAGATGAGATTTTCATATTAATGAAAATCTCATTTTCTTTTAATTCTTGACACCCATAAAAGGTATTTTTGCATTAATTCCCATGGATGATCATGGTGACAGAGCCAGAAATTCTAAAAACTAAAAATAAATGATCAAATGCCACAATTGAGAATTTAATCTAACAAACACCACATAAGAGAGTGTGATCATTGTTGAAGTGTGTGCTTATTTCATCTAAAACTTTATATTCTCAACAAGTCCCCTCACGTGCGGGCCTGATTCTTTTTCATGGGCCAAAAACGTGGAAATTCTTTTTGATTTGGGTGACTGAATTTCGATCTCAAAACTTGTGTCTACTCTGATACCATATTGAAGTGTGTGACCATCTCATCTAAAAACTTAAGCTATTAAAGAGAGCACATTTTTTATTAGTTAATTATATTATCAACAATCATCAGGAGCGTGGATGTAACTTTCAGGCAGGGAGTTCATTTGAATTCAATATTTTTAATGCAAAGTATAAAGTGAATATTGTGGATGTTTATATTAACGTTAATTATGTGATGAAATTGTGCGGTACGTAGGTTCACCAACATCTCTATCGATGAAGAAAAAGTCTGTCCAGGAAAATGATCACCTGGTTGTATGTTTTGGGGAGCTGTTGATAGATTTTGTGCCTACAGTATCTGGAGTTTCACTTGCAGAAGCACCTGGTTTTAAAAAGGCTCCTGGTGGGGCACCAGCTAATGTTGCAGTTGGTATTGCAAGATTAGGAGGTTCTTCTGCCTTTATTGGCAAGGTATCGTACACACATATTTAATTTAATTATTCAGAGTGAACGTTCAAAAACACACCTGAACTAACTACCTTCAACTATTTGTAGGTGGGTGCAGATGAATTTGGTTACATGTTAGCTGATATATTAAAACAGAACAATGTTGACAATTCTGGTATGCGTTTTGATACTCATGCTAGAACAGCATTGGCGTTTGTTACATTGAAAGCAGACGGTGAGAGAGAATTCATGTTTTTCCGCAATCCAAGTGCTGATATGCTTTTAACTGAGGCAGAACTCGACAAAAATCTCATTCAAAAGGTAAATTAGCGCGATATGCATAGATAATATTCAAGTATGTTTTAGATTGCAATACATAATTTAACTATTTTGTTTCATTTTTACAGGCAAGAATCTTTCACTATGGTTCAATCTCTTTGATTGCTGAACCATGTAGGTCAGCTCATCTTGCTGCCATGGAGACTGCTAAAAATGCAGGTTGCATTCTTTCTTATGACCCAAATCTAAGGTTGCCCTTATGGCCATCCGCTGAGGCTGCTCGTGAAGGAATTTTAAGCATTTGGGACCAAGCTGACATTATTAAGGCAAGTACACTCAATATTAATTACTACGTCTTAATAGCAGTTTATTACAATATGAAGGGTTAATTACTTTATTACAATTCTTAAATTAGCATATCAAGTTCTCCGTTGTTATTAATTTCAGGTAAGTGAAGATGAAATCACATTCTTGACAAATGGTGAAGATGCTTATGATGACAATGTGGTCATGACTAAGCTTTTCCACTCCAACCTTAAACTTTTGCTCGTAACTGAAGGCGGAGACGGTTGCAGATACTATACTAAGGTTAGTCAGATTACTGACTTAATTGTATAAATATTTTTTATCGCGCAAAAATACTAACAATTAGGTAATTTAATTATTTCAGAATTTTCATGGGAGAGTGAATGGCGTTAAAGTTACAGCAATTGACACCACAGGAGCAGGTGATGCATTTGTTGGTGGACTTCTCAACAGTATGGCCTCAGATCCAGATATTTACATGGTACTATTATATCGTCATTTGCAATTATTTACATCGTCAGTCAGTATATATAAGTTAAATCTCGATTATTAATTTTTTGGGTTGCGGTGAAGGATGAGAAGAAATTAAGGGATGCACTCCTATTTGCTAATGGATGTGGAGCAATAACTGTAACAGAAAAAGGAGCTATTCCTGCATTGCCTACAAAAGAAGCAGTACTTAAAATCTTGGATGGTGCCACTGCTAATTGATCAAATGATACATGCACCCCCACCAAACATACAAAAAAAAGCCTCATAAAAATATGATACATTGCACCACTTATGTAAAAAAATTTATTGTGGAATATTTTAGTCCATTATTATTATTATTATTATATATATATATATATATATATATATATATATATATATTTTGTTATCCCTGTAACAAAACGTGTTTATATATATATAATACAAGGTGCATCTACCAATTTCAAAACGTTGGTCCATTATTTTTTCGATTGTTTTCTTTTAATTTAATTATAAGTATAAAAATATGTCATTTAATTTGACTTTAACTAGTATTTATGTTCTCAAATTTTGAGTGTACGTGCATATGTAGACATATACAGGGACGTAGCTATAGCCACCACCCTTAGTCCGAAAATTATGTTGTATATATATATATGTCAAATTTTACATTTAAAGGATATATATTTAAAGTTGGGCATCCTTAACAAAAGTTATGCCTTTGGCGTAGTGGTAATGAGTGTCCATTTGAATGAAAAAGTTTTGGGTTCAAACCCAAATAATACTATTTTTTTTTTGTTTTATTTTGACAGTCACACACCATTATTCTTGGACACCCTTAATAAAATTTTTGGCTCAACCATTGGACATATATTTAAACTTGTATAAAATTGATTAAATAGACACATATGTCCTACGTATAATGCACAAGTGCCAGGTCATTGACGTGTTTACTTACTAATTACACAACTTTATATAAGTTTAAGAGTCTATTTGTGCACACCAAAAATTGTAGATCACATATATATATATTAAAGAACATATTTATATATTATACCGTTAATTTATACCTGGTATCGGCCATCATTTGTCCACAAAGGGAAAAAAACACTCATGGGCCTTAATTATTATTAAGTTCAAGCTAGCTCAAGTGCAAAACTTCTGGAATATTATTTCACAACTTCATTATATAGATGTATACATAATTACATTATTTATAAGGACCAAAGTGGTTCGAAGGCCAAAGAGGAAACGGACAACGTTTCATTTCTGGGTTTATGGATAGGATTCAGTTAGCTTCACGACATAATCAAAGTGAGGTGAAATCAATTTAGGGACGCTTTGTTTTGCATGACTCTGGTAGTCCAATAAATAATTCAGTCTCTACATACGATTTTTCGCTACTGATCACTATAGAAACGTCTTCTCCAGCTGATGTTTGTTGCATTTCAAGACCTCCACACTAAAAGCAAAAAGGACAAGCAAATTAGTTCAACTTGGAAGAAGGAAAGTTCGAGTTGGCTATCTGAACTTTCACTTAGTAATGAGGGTTTGATTCTCCGTCTTATAATCCTCAGGCGGATATTTCCCCTACCCCATTTTTTTTTTAAAATAGTAACATAAAGGTTGAGATGGAGAGAAAGAAAAAGTACCTTCTCTAACAACATAACATTTTCAGATGAGAGTTCTTTCACCTGGAAATAATAATTAAGAGACAAAAACAATTAGTACTAATAAATTTCTCACATAGCATTGTATTTGCAATAAGATGTGTTGTGCAAAAGCAAGTGATGTAAACTTGATAATAATTTTTATATTATCAAGTTAAGTAGAACTATAACAAGAAGTAACTTTTAAAACCATATGGTAAGTACAAAAAAATAGATTATAAATGGTTAAATTGTACTTATAATATATAAATAAAGTTTACATTGTAACTTGTAATTGTATACTATAATTGAGTTCGACAATCCTTATCTCATGTGCTAGTTTTTAAATTAAAGTTGAGTTAATTAGGCCATGATTCATTTCTCATCATCATGATATCAGAGTTAGACTAGTCATAATTCTTAGTTTACATGATATTATTCATGCTCCAATTATGATATATGCATAAGGCTCCATTTTATATACAAGAAATTGTCCATGTTCATAGGAATTACAGCTTAAATAAATTAAATAATGAGTCAGTGTGGCCTTACATTTTCTTTCAATCTCACAATTTGTTCCCTAAAGACTTCCATCTGAATACAAACAAAGAATGATGTGTCAAGTTTATGCTAATCTTCGTTTATATATAGATATAGATATAGATATCGCGTGATGTTTCTTTTAAAAGAAAATTAACCTTTCTTGCGCGGATGATGTTGATACTCCGTTCCAACTGATGTTCCATCTGTTGAAGTTCTTCAAGACTGCAAGATTCTAAACTTTCTCCCAAGAGCTTCCTAATGCAAATGGAATATAATATACTCATATAATTACTTCCATTTTATATCAAAGAAATTACAATATTAGGTTGTAAAGTAGGATTAAAAGTTGAACCTTTTAGATTTTTCAAGAAGTTCAATCTTCTTCATCAAACTTGATGTATCATGCTTCAAATTGTGCATATTATTCTGTTCCATGGCTGGATTTTCACACTGAATATCTTTAGTATGCCTCTGATAACGCTCGATAATCTCCTGCATGCTGCATTTCTCCACAACATCGGTAACATAATCAACTTTATTGGCTAATTTTTGAATCATGTTGAAGTCTGTGACCATAAATATTCGTGTTGAAGATAGTGTGACTATGTCATGTGAGCATACTAACTATTTGTCTATGAAACCTCTAACAACTAAACACTGTGTACCTTAAGCTAAATACTAAAAATGCTAAATGTAAAGACTAATTATCCCCAAAATATCCATATTTGTTCTTAATTAAATCCTTTTCAACCCTTATCTCTAAAAGCACTTAAGTCACAAGAATGAGCGTTAGAATGAGGGAGGAAGAACTTGGACAGCTTTTGAGTGGACTGACCAAGGAAAAATCAGCCGAAGAGTATATTAGTAATACTTGTATAAGGACTAAGGGGTCGATAGGGAGTATAAGAATCATGTTTAATAGAGTGTATTAGTAATATTTGTATTATAATTAGTTATGTATAAGTTATTTCTTTATGCATTGTTTGGTTTGATGTATTAAAAATAACATGTATTGCATAATTTTTAAAAAAGTATTTATTAACAAAGACACCCTCAAGATATATGATGGAAAAGATCATGTAAATTTTTTTTGAGGGTCAATTGGGTCTTTAACCTTGCTAATACATGCATTAAATCCTCTTGCATTACTAATACCATAGGTTTCTATGTATTAGTAATACACTCCTCAATACACAATAAAGTGTATAACTAATGCAATCATTAGTTATAAATAGGCTGAAAAGGTGTACAAACAAGCTAAGATACTACTAATACACGAAGCTAATGCATACATTATTTCTTCTAATACTCGTTCCAGATGCCTTGACAAAATGGAGTATTACGAATGAGGAGTTGGTTATTTTGGCACATGCTCACCTACCATCGATAGTCATCGGACCTTACAAACTTGCTCTCATATAAATGGAGTCCCTAAGGCATAAGCAGAGCCGGACTTGTAAATTTGTGCAAAATTTGTATATATTTTGCCAGAATCTTAATTTTTGTGAAGCAGCTATTGGTTGCGATTTGGAACAGTGGGTCTAGCTTAAGCTCCCCTTAACTTTGTAATAATTTTGTTCATCAATATAAAGGTCTCACCACCATACACCATACAATAATAAATTTTATTTTATTTAAAAAAAAAAAGATTGTTACCATGACTACAAGTGGGTAAGTTCTATTGTTCTAAGGCTATGGATATTTCATGAATGTGGTGTTAGACGGTTAAAGTGATTATACTGATTATATCATATTGACTAATAAAATACTATTATGAATCTATAGATGAACTCAGCAGTGAGAACTGTAGATAGGATTAAATAGAGTGAGTCTTGAACCCAAACATCAATAGGGAAACAAATTTGCTTCTAGGATAGGCATAAGTTAATTGCCTTGCTAAATAATTATACATAAAATTCAAGTGTGTGTTCTTGTTTATCTTGATTCTATACACATATAAGCTTATCATGTTAACTTGAATAGGCGAGTACTTACTTGACGGAATATATAGTGCCTGCTGCAAGTCGAGTTTCATCAAAACCTTACACAAGAAGCTGAGCTAAAGAGTTTGTAGACTTGTCATTGAATCGCTACCTTAGAGGCTTGGAGGGTTCTTGAAATAAAGGCATGAAGTTCGAGAATGTGCTAAACTGGAAGTACAATGATCCATGTTGAAGACTACTCAAAGTAGGGAGAAAGAGGCTATTAATGCAAAAATGGCTATTCTTGAAATGCAAGCCTAAGAAGTAAGAGTATTTATGTAATAGCTAGTTTAGGCTATAATAATGGAGAATATCTCCTTTAGACTTAGATTATTTTGATATGATAAATTCTTAAGATCATAATTGTTAGGAAATGTTGAAGAGATTGTTTGTTTGAGGATCATTCCTCTTGAGGGTTATCTAGTAATAGATTCGTACTTGAGAATTCATTTCTCTTGTGTGGATCTTATACACTAGGTGCTTGTTGAGATTCTTAATCGGAGGTTTTTGCTTTGATATAGCTCTTGTTGCCAATTAGTTCCTATACTTGTTTTGCTCATAGATGTCATGTGAATTGTGTGATTGAAACTTCCTTGAACAATGACATTTGTCTTTTTTTGAGAATGAGATTACATGTAATTCTTCATCTTTGATTGATTAATTAATCTCTCTTTAAGTATAATATCTTGTTTGATGATGATGAGGAGGAGATCACTCCTAGTATAGTGTCTAGTGGTGTGAATTGTGATGGTGATGCAACTCTTTTTGAGGACTACAAATTGTTTGATAACCATAACCCACTATGAATTGATGACAGCTTTAATTTCCCAATGATGCACATCTTGGATGATGATGATGATGATAAGCTTGTTGGGAAGGATTATTTTGAAAATGAGTCTTATTAATTTTTTTTTTTTGTTTTTCACCCGGTGTTCAAAGCTCGTAATGGATTCCTAACTAAATTTGGATCGCGTACTGTAGGTCCATTCGGAGGTGACGCTCCCAACAAGATTTTCTCCATACCAAGGCTCGATCGAATTTAAAACCTTTGGTTAAGAGTGAAACAGTCTCACCACTACACCACAATCCATGTTGGTGAGTCTTATTAAGTTATTGTTTTTTTTTTTTTATTATTATTTTTTAATAAAAAAGTGGATTTTGATGACATATCAAAGAAGAGAAAAGATAAATGGAAGTGTGAAATACTTTTGGTATCCTCATTTGTTCCCGTATTTGTAGCCATGCCTTTTGAGGATATCTTTACATTGTCAAAGTGGATTCTTTAACATTGTTTATAGTTACTATAGTAAGTGGGGTGAACATGGCCAGACTCACCCCTAAGAACATTCATTGTACTATAATATAAAAAGTAATATATACTTATTCCGTCTCAATTTATGTGATATTGTTTAATTTGATATGAAATTTACTAGAGAAAGAAAGACTTGAGGAATTTATGATCTAAAATAAGTCATACATATTTGTGTATGACTATAAATCTTATCACTAAGGGTAAAATTAGTATTTTAAAATGATATTTTTACTAACTATAGAAATATGTCAATTTTATTTTAGTTTGACTAAAAAAAAGGTGTGTTACATAAATAGGGACACAGAAAATATTATTTTTGAGGTTTGGATTCTTTTACACTACTATTGAGTAGAAGTAAAACTCAAATTTAATTTATACCCGCTAACATCTATCATAAACAGACTCATGATTTGAAATTTATTGGTTTTGAATGGTAAGACAATGACTTCAAACTATAGGCATCGAAAATTAATTTTTATACATATAATAAATTATTAAACATATATACAAGGTTTAATTAGTGAAATAAAATCTTAATTTTGTCGAACCTATAATCTAAAGCTTATAGCTGTCTTTGATAGCATAGTGTAAACTGTTTATACAATATACACTATCAATGTAATTTTACCTCTTGTTAGAATGGATTAGAGTTGTCTCACATTGGTTGATAAATGTGCTGATGATTTGGTATACAGACTTGGAACAATTCTCTCTTCGTGAATGAACTTTTCAAGTTGAATAAAACTCAAGTGTTATATCTTTACATGATATCACAGTTAAATTCATTTCCATTTGAACTCCCGCTCCACACTCCATTAGGTTGAGCATGAAGAGGCGTGTCAAATTATGTATTGTCTTATTAAATTTATTAAATATATATAAATTACTAATTTAAAACTTAAAAATGTAAAAAAATAAATAAAAAACTCGTAAACTTCAAATTTTGACCAAAAGTGAAAGTATAATAAATATATTGATGAGGCACATAGTGATTAGGGATTTTCAAAGGCTTACAAAGATTCTGAAGGTGTGCTATAATGGAAACAACATAAGACTGTTGCCTTTTCTAAAAGGAACACATAAAATCCAACTACTAATTTGACAACTGGCTCTTATACATTGCCTTTGACACTGTATTCTTTTTACTTTTGTCAGTTTTGTTTTTTTTAATCAAGTTTTAATATGGGAATTATTGGTGATCACACTTGTTAACCCTAAATGAGAAATGTTTAAACTTTAAACAACACATAAGATGGAGGTCTTATAATGAGGCATATTTCCATTGTGTATCCTCCTCCTTTTTTACAAGGAAATACTATTACTCACTGTTCTAATTTATATGACTCATTTTTTTTTAGTTAGTTTACAAAAACAGTGATACATTTTTATATTTAATAGTAATAATTTTATTTTAAAATATTTTACTATTAATGAAATGATTTATAGTCATTCATGACTTGTTTTAGACTATAAATTTCAAGAGTCTTTTTTTTTTTTTTTGGTTTCCCACCCAGTGTCCGGAGCCCACACATTGGAGCTTCGACTAAATCCGGCTCGCGCTCTGCAAGGCCCATTCAGGGGTGGTGCTCCCAACAAGATTTTCTCCATTCAAGAATCTTTCTTTCTTAAGCTCAATGCTTAATCATATTACATCACATAAATTGAGATGGAGGGAGTAGTATTTTTCTATAGTCCATCTCTCAATTTATGTAAAGGTCTTTGATTCGAAACAGAATACAAGAGGAAAAGAAAGATTTTCAAAAACTTGTGATCTAAAACGAGTAATAAAAAAATATATTCCGTGGTTATAAATCATCACATTAAGGATAAAAAAAAGAAGAAGAAGAGAAGTTTAAAGTTAAACTATTACTATATATAAAAAAATGTCCCTCTTTTTTTGGATTGACTGGGAAAAAAAAGAGTGTCACATAAATTGGGATAGAAAGAATAATTACTCATTCAAGATTTGATTTATGAGTTTTGAAGCTCTTCGAATTTTGGGTTTAAAATTTATAATTAATACACATTCAAATATATTTTTAAAGATAAATACATGTTTTGAATCAATTGTGCTCTACCAAACTCATACCAGAAATGATAAAATTATTTAGCTACATATATTTTGTGCCTTCCTTAGCTAGTAGATCTGCAACTTGGTTGCTGGAAAAAAAAGTATACCCTAGGGTTTTATGCTATGGTAATTAAGAACTATATTGAGAACTCATTCATTTTTTCATTCTAATTTAAGTGTCTTATTTTTTTAATCGGCTCCAATAATAAAGTTTAAGATCACAAGATTTATAGTCACATATCTTTAATTAATTTAAGATCACAAAATTCAAAAACTTTTTTTAATCTCTTAAACTTCGTATTCAGTCAAACTAATAAGACATATAAATTGAAACAAAAATAGTAACTAGGATTGCTACACATAGACAAATAGAAACACCAACATCCACCTTTATGATACACTGTCAAAATGTACAAAACTTAAAACTCTTCATAAATGATACTAGTACTATATATATCTATTATATTAAGTGAGACATATATAGAATGTTGGTCAAGTCATAAAATATATGTTTTATTTCATCAAGTCATAAGATATTTTTTCATTAATAACTGTTTTTTAACTCACCAAAATAACTAGTTAATATATATTAGATCTGATATAATCTAAAACAATAAAAAAAATAAAACAAAAAAAGAGGAAAAAAGATGTAAAATTAATTACCTTGAGGTTGAAAATTCATAAAGTTTGTCTCTAGGAGAAAAAATAATTAATCCAACTTGAGCATCACAAAGAACAGAAAGTTCAAAGGCTTTCTTTAACAATCCATTTCTTCTCTTTGAGAAAGTGACTTGCCTGCTTGTCGCGTTTTCGATACGCCTCATCTCAGTTTTCCCTCTCACCATTATATATCTGAAAAAATTAATCACAATGATGAACAAGCTAGAGAGTTAATTTCTTGTTTTTGGCAAGAAGAAATATAATAAAAGGTTTGTTAGAATTTTATAGGGAAAAAAAGGTATAGTTAGTGTTGACGATGGAGGAATAATAAGTACTTACAAAATTGGCAAAAAACCTAGAGAATCTTTTGCTTGCAAGTGAGTGGAAAATTGCCTAAAAAGATGAAAGTCACAAATCTAATGAATACAAATGTGTGTTTTAGAGAGAGACAGGGTGGGTGGGGGGCTACAACAAGAAGTCATAAAAATCCCCCAAAAAGGTTAGGTGCCAATTTTGATTTATTTTATAAATTTCCAGCACATTTTTACACCATTAAATTAGGTTAACTTACAATAATATAAAGAGTCTTTGGGTATATATGTTCGATACGAAGAAAAATATTTTTGATGAAAAATATTTTCTAACAATAAGTTGGGTTTCTATGTATTTATTTGTGTTTGGTAGATAAGTAAAATTTACTATCTTAAATGTATTTGTATGTAATTTAGATAAATACTATGAAAAGTCGAGGTGGAGAGATAGGGGTGTCGGATGGTGGGGATGAGGGCTATGATGAGTGGAAGCGAATATGAGGTGTGTTAGAGAAGGAGAAGAGACAGTACAATCGATGTGAAATGTAATTTCTAGTAAAACTTGTTTTTCCTACTTTTATTAGAAAACTCATTTCTTCATACTTAAAGAGTTAGCTTGTTTTCTTTGAGGAAATTATTCATGATAAAATTGAAAAACATTTTCATACCGAACAGTACTTGACCAGACACATAGTTAAGAATAAAAGATAATTTTTTAAATTTGTGGTTTAAAATAAGCTTTAAGCATTTATGTGCCTACAAGTCATTTAATTAAAGGAGAATTTTAAAGTTAAATTATTTTAATTATATTCAAAATGTGGTTGGTAAATTTATCATTTTATAGATACTTTGAATATACCAAGTCAAATTTAAACAAATAAAAATAAACGAAAAGACTTGATTGGTCGTTAATATATATATATATATATATATATATATTATCTTTAATTATTAGAAAGAGGGCAATGTCAAGTTCTTCACCTTTTTTTACAAATAAGAGTTGTGATATTATAGCGTAAATATCTTTTTATTTTTTTATTTTTTATCTTTAATTAGAGAAAAGGCCAATTTCAAGTTTTTCACCTTTTTATCGATGAAAATTTGTCATAGACCGATAATTTTTTTATATTTAATTAGAATTTTCAAATTTAAGCTAATTAATTAACATGATGATATGCATTTTACCTTTCTATTAAAAAAAATTTCGATACATATTCAAATTTAATTAATCAGACTCGATATTATTTCCAAACACCAACTAAAAGATCAAAACACATACTTCACTTTCTTTCCTCATTGAGGTACACGTTTCACCTTCTAGCTCCAGACCCCACAGTCCATAATTAAAAAGGCAAAAAATAGAAAGAAATTAAATAAAAGGAAAAAAAAGAATAAATATTCCCCGAACTATCGTAAATGGTACGCAGATATCCTCCGTCATACTTTTGGCATTAGTGCCCCTGCCGTAAAAAAACTAGAGCGTATATGCCCTTCACTCTAACGGAAGACTAAATAGGGACACGTGGCGCAATCTTATCCATCGATCCAATATCAGATCGGTGGATAAGATTATGACACGTGTATGTCCGTTAGTATAAAGGGTATATAAACTCTAGTTTTTGGACTACATAAGGACCAATATCCCTAAAGTAGGGGTGTTCACAGGTTGGTTTGGATCGGTTATTGGTTAAAACCAAAACCAAATCAACTTAATCGTTTTTTAAATTATCAAAACCAAACCAAACCAAATATCATATACATTTATCAGTTTGGTGGTTATCAGTTTCGGTTTGGTTTGGTTCGGTTATTCGGTTATTAACCATACACAAAAATAAAAGAAACAATTCATTTAAAATGTGAAAAAAGTGACAACAATCCATTCAAAATGAAAAATAGTTAGAATGACTTAAATTACTGAACTTTCGATCACTAAATTTACTATCAATAAAACTTTAAAATTCACTATATTGGCCTAGAAGGAAGAGACAATAACATTTTCAGTCCCACAAAGAATTGTCATAGACACTCATATACATGAAATCAATAAG
>JAJOOF010024818.1:0-13488 GCA_029582545.1 Solanum lignicaule | reverse complement strand
GCATAATTAAAAATTTGAAACAGAGGGATGGAATTACCATTTTACGATTAAGACATTTAAATTGAAACGGAAGGATGGAAATACCATTTTTACCTTAAATGATGATATGACAGTTATTAGCTTAATATGAAGAAAAGAAACAAATGTGTAGGTAAAACCCTCCCATCATTACTTGTGATAATATCCTATGGATTCATAAATCATATTACAGAGATCGAGACAAACAAGGCATTACCCTACTGAAAAGGTTGAAACCCCATTTCTCGTGAGTACATAACTGCACATGTTGGGTAGTGAAGAGTAGTCGTTATCAAACTATTTATTTTTTTGGTTTGCAATCTGTACTAGGTATTTATATTGAAGTCTGGTTAATTTTAGATTAGTGTTGAAAATATCTAATTAATGGTAAGATGCTTTCTAACGTGATTTTGTATTTAAAAAATTTAAATTTGAAATGTCGGAGTAAGAATGAAAAAGTATTTTATTGTTCTATCACAATCTTAGTTGTAGTGGTTAGGGGTGTACAAGTCAAACCGTAAAGTCAAACCGAACCGACGAACAAAATCAAACCAAAAAAAAAAACCGATTTGTGGTTTGGCAGTTGAAAAGAAAACCCGACCACTCTTGATTTGGTTTGGTATTAAAAGAAAAAAAATCAAACCGACATAATATATATATATAAAATTTTATTTTATTTATTGATAAAAAAATATTATTTGTAATCTACTTTGTTAATATATTTTTAGTTAGTTTATAGTTTTCAATGTTCATGTATTTTATTTTAAATTTGGGCTTGTAAAATTTTGTAAATATTATATATATAATTTTATTTTATTTATAGATAAAAAATATTATTTATAATCTACTTTGTTAATATATTTTAGTTAGTTTATAGTTTTCAATGTTTATATATTTTATTTCAAATTTGGACTTGTAAAATTTGTAAATATTTTATTTTGTATTAAGATCCGAAATTACAATTATATTGTTATAGTTTTTCAAATTCGAAGTTAACAATTTACTTTGTAAATATTTCGTTTTATATTCAGTTTGATTGTATCCTTTAATTTTATTAATTTAACATAATGAACGTTGATATTTCAAAAAAATATATTTTGTACTCATGTGAATTTTACCGTCTTTACAAAAATTTCTATTCATTTAACATTTCTTAAGCTTAGCTTATCACACAGGTAAGTGAAAATATATTTGATCTCTTTTTCAAACACCGTATAGTTGTATAAAATCGAAAAACAAAAAAAAATCGAAAGAACCGACTAAAACCGAAACCGAAAAAACCAACTTTGCGTGGTTTGATTTGGTTTTTAGATTTAATAAACCGACATAATTGGTTTAGGTTTTTTTAAATGAAAAATCAAACCAAACCGACCTATGTACTCCCCTAGTAGTGGTGTAGCTAGACTTATGCCGGGTGTCCAATTGACATACTTGTTGAAAAATTATACTTTATATATACAAGTACAATAATAAATAGGTGGTTAAATAACATATTCTAAATAACCTTGATACAATAATATGCTGTAGCTTAGTGTTTCAGCTGTTTCGTGTGTTTGAATCACAAAAAATTATGTTCGTGTGTTTTAATCTCACTTATAGCATCTCTTTTATTCACTTTTCAAGAATAGCATACTCACTTTAGCATCTGAACATCCTTTGTGAAATTTCTAACTCATCTATTTTTCACATTTTAAGAAAATAAGCTTATAACACCCGAACATCCTTCATGACATATTTGATTCCGCCAATGCTCAGTTGGCGTAGTCGCTGTCAAACTTGAGAAAGGATTACCCCTTTAGGCTTGCACAGACAGTGACTTATGATGAAATGAAGCCAGAGAAGGCACTCTGTTATCACACTTAAATGAAAATACATGTGTATGGACTAGCAATAAAAGGGGCACTAGTAATTGAAAAGCAAGTGTATAGAGAGAGATAATGAGAGAGAAAGAGTAAGTACACTACTACTGCTACTATCCCATATAGCTGTAATGTTGCAGGTCTGATTTTTGCAGTTGCAGACCCCCTTCTTGGCACAAGCTCTTTTAACTTTTATCTTCTCAAATAATTCTCTCTCTCTCTCTCTCTCTCTTTTCTCTTTTTACATTGTGAGGAAACTGAATACCCATTGTATGTATTAGGGTGAGGCCTATCTGCCACAAGGATGTGATGGAACACTATGCTTCCTCTGCTAAAACCCCACAACCCCAAAACTCTCTTTCACTTCACATTTAATCACAATTCCTCAGTGAAATTATTCTGTTGCTCTCTCTAATATCAATGTCGGTAAGTCCAAGAACTGGTTTTTCAATTCAAAGGAGCTGAGTTAGTGTAAACACTTGAGGTTTTGAGTTTTGACAGAGACTTGAGTCTCAGAGAAACTATCATGGCATCATTTTTACTTCAAAGATGTAATCTTTTCTTTGAGGTTCTTCTTCTTTTGGGGTTCTTGATTTTCTTCAGCTTTGGTTCTGTGGTGTCTGATGATGGTGAGTGAGTAGAGTAGAGTAGTAGAACATTCTGCTTCTTATGTTCTAGTTTAATGTTTTGTTTAAATGTTGAAAAGACAAAGTGTCCTTTTTTTAATCATTTTTTAAATGGTGTTTTGATTAATCCCACGTTTTGTAGTTGTTATTTGTTAAAGGTTTATTTTTTTGTCTCATTATTAATAATAATAATTGGAAAATAGGTTCTGCATTGTTGGAGATTAAGAAGTCAATTAGGGACGTGGAGAATGTGTTGTATGACTGGACTGATTCTCCTTCATCTGATTACTGTGCCTGGAGAGGTGTTACCTGTGATAATGTCACCTTCAATGTTGTTCAACTGTAAGCCATAACTCAAAAAACACTCTTGTTACATTATTATCATTTGGGATTCTTTAGTATAAAGTTGTAATCTTTTGACATTATCTTGTAGTAATCTTTCGAGTTTAGATCTTGATGGGGAGTTATCTCCTGCAATTGGACAGCTCAAAGGCCTTATATCTATGTAATATCTTCTCCCATTATCCCACATTTTCCCTTTTTGTTTGTTCTTTTGACTTAGTGTACACATAGATTATGTTTGTTAATTTATTTATTTTTCGTAGTGATGTAAGGGGAAATCGCCTTTCTGGCCAGATACCAGATGAGATTGGTGACTGTTCAGCACTGAAAAACTTGTAAGTATAAAATGCTTCTGATTCTTGTGTTATTATTTGGAAAATAAGTAACCATTTTTTTCCCTTAGGGACCTATCCTTCAATGAGCTTTATGGTGATATTCCGTTTTCCATATCAAAACTTAAGCAACTGGAATATCTGTAAGTTTTGATACTCTTCTTCTTCTAGGTGTTGTATCATTTGCTTTCCAAGATTGTCAATTGATCATGCTTGTCTTATTCAACTTAGGATTTTAAAGAATAATCAGTTGATTGGACCAATTCCATCTACATTGTCACAGATCCCCAACTTAAAGGTCTTGTAAGTATATTCTCTTCTGCTTTGTCATGATATTGGTAGATTATGAATAATTTCAATTTAATCCAAGAACTTCCTCCAGGGACCTGGCTCAAAATAGGTTAAGTGGAGAAATTCCTAGACTGATATACTGGAATGAAGTGCTGCAGTATTTGTGAGTGTTTTAATTCAGTGCTCCTCTTCTCTTGGTTTCTAGAATACCTTAGGAGACTACCATTTTGTATATGGATGATCATATCTGTTGTATGTTTTTTATTGTATAGGGGACTGCGTGGCAACAACTTGGGTGGATCACTTTCTCCTGATATGTGTCAGCTCACCGGCCTTTGGTACTTGTAAGTTTGTAATCTTTATGCTCTTCAGATCTTACTATAGCTCCTTTAGGTGATGACATTAACCATCGTTCATTGTTTTGTGCAGTGATGTTCGGAACAATAGTTTGACTGGTTCCATTCCTCAAAATATTGGCAACTGTACTGCTTTCCAGGTTCTGTAAGTATCTATAACAAATGAATGAAGTTAGACTATTTTCTAAATGTTTGGTTGGCATAACACCTTGTTTTGTGCTGTCAGAGATTTGTCTTATAATGACTTGACTGGAGAGATTCCTTTCAACATTGGTTTCCTGCAAGTAGCGACCTTGTAAGTTTATGCTGCTTCTCTTTATCACAAAGCCATTCATTATATGGTTATAAGTTTGAAGTGTACTTTCATCATTCCAGGTCTTTGCAAGGTAATCGCCTTTCAGGGCAGATCCCTTCTGTCATTGGATTGATGCAAGCTCTTGCAGTTTTGTGAGTGTTTTGTGTCTTGTTATCTCAATCCAATGCTACTGAATCATGAACGAGATTTCTTGGAAACCAAAAAATGCATCTGTTATTTAAGTTTTTCTGACCCTTTTACTGACAGGGACTTGAGCTGCAATATGTTGAGTGGAACAATTCCTTCAATTCTTGGGAATTTGACTTACACAGAAAAATTGTTAGTACTATAATATTTTAATTTAAAAGCAATTTGGATCATTTTGTGCTTCCTAAATTGTGTACTGGATCAATTACTGTAAGTTCGCATTGTATTGCAGGTATCTACATGGGAACAAGCTTTCTGGTTCCATTCCTCCAGAGCTGGGAAATATGACAAAGCTTCACTACTTGTATGAATGCTTTCTATTAATCATTTTTTGTTGGCTTTGTTTTGTTCTTCCTGTTCAAACCCTTTTAAATGAATGCAAGCATTTGTTTGATTAGTGAGCTTTTAGGCAACCACTGATTTGATTGATACAAAGCTGTTTGAGAATTTTTTTTAAGAGACTTTCCTCAACCCCAAGGCTCAAAGATGGTAATTTGCAGAGAATTGAATGATAACCAACTTACTGGACGCATACCACCAGAACTTGGAAAGCTGACGGAGTTGTTTGACTTGTAAATCCTGTTTCTCTTCATCTTCTACTTTGGACTTGTTAACATCATTATTTATTTACTTATGTGGTATGTTTCAGAAATGTTGCAAACAACCACCTTGATGGGCCCATACCTTCCAATCTTAGCTCATGTACCAATTTGAATAGTCTGTGAGTGTTTTTCATGTCCGATGTGTTTCAATTATGTACAATCATGCTTGTTTGGGAGTTACTGACACCTAATTTGGTTGCAGCAACGTTCATGGAAACAAATTGAATGGTACAATTCCACCTGCTTTTCAAAAGCTGGAAAGTATGACCTATCTGTAAGTTCTTACTTTGATTGTAAACTTACTGTGCTAATTTTATATTTAAATTTTACCAACGTTGTATTATTGCACAGAATTCATTTTATTTATCTTGCTCTCAAATCGTTACTGGCTTATCCTTGCATGAAGAATCATTTCTATTGTCGAGAGCTTTCAGCTATGTGTGTCATATAATTTTTTTAATTATTAACTAGTTTATTTAGAGCCTCTGCATCATCTAGTTATGCGAATTTCAATTGCTTATTCTGCATACTCTGAGCATTAACTGTCTCTTTTTTTTGTTAATTGCTTAAGTAATCTCTCCTCCAACAACCTCAAAGGCCCAATTCCAATTGAGCTTTCTCGTATTGGGAATGTAGATACACTGTAAGTGCAAACTTTCTCATCCACTTTCATTTCTCTCATTGCAATTATGGTTGTGGGAAAAGCACGTTTTGACAGTTTAAGAACTCTTCAACATTTTTTGGCTTAGGGACTTATCAAACAACAGGATCAGTGGTCCTATACCTTTGTCCCTCGGTGATTTGGAACATCTTCTTAAACTGTGAGCATAACCGTCAGGTTGTTATGTTATCATCATATATCTGTTGTACTTACATTCCTTTTGTCAATGCTGTAGGAACTTAAGCAAGAACGAAATAAATGGAAACTTGCCAGCTGAATTTGGCAATTTAAGGAGCATCATGGAGATGTATGGAACCTTGCTAAATTCAGTTACTTCAAATTTATGGTTTGCTTGATTTTCAGCTTTTTGACTGCACTCTTAATTGTAGTGATCTGTCAAGCAATCACCTCTCTGGTCCCTTGCCTCAGGAACTTGGTCAGCTTCCAAATCTGTACTTGCTGTAAGTACTTTAGATTTACTTTGAGACTCTCATCCTCTTAGCCATTGGTAATAATCTGTACAGTGAATAAGTATGAACTTCTAAACTGGGAAAGTAGATTTTAAATTATTTTGGATGCCATTTTCAAGAAAGTAGAGATGAAGTGGTTGTGTTGCGATTGGTTTATATGATCTGGCTACATATGTTCATTACTTTGGTGTTGTCTCAGTTTTGCTTTATATTGTATTATTGTACGGGGCTCATATGGCATCATTTCTATCTTCTTATTTTCCTTGAGGCCTTATTCTACAAAATAATGAACAGGAAACTGGAAAACAACAATTTATCAGGCGATGTGATGTCCTTAGCCAGTTGTCTCAGTCTAAATGTCCTGTGAGTTTTCAAGCTAGTAGTATTACACCAGTACAAATGTTTTGTAAATCTAATCAACCGTTTTTTGGCAGAAATGTCTCATACAATAATCTGGGAGGGAATATTCCAACAGGCAATAATTTCTCTAAATTTTCACCAGACAGGTAAGTGGAGCGATCAAGATTCCATTCATTGATCTTCCTCGTCATGTGCCAAGTTCACACAAGTCACAAGCATTTAATGGTTTGTTTTTAATTCTTTGCTTCTAATTTTTTCCTTTTGCTATGTTTCCAATAAAGCTTCATAGGAAATCCAGATCTGTGTGGGTATTGGCTCACTTCTCCTTGTCATGCATCTCATCCATCAGAGCGAGGTATGATCAAACTGTAACCATCATTTGACCTTTATTCTATTGCATTCTTGAAGTTTCATTTCACTTTAGACACTTGCAACATTTATTAAGCGCGATGGGCAGATATTGATTAATGAGGAATTATCCCTTGGTTGAGCAAACTTAATTCTGTGTTAGTCTGGTAGTAGGGTGCACGATCACGGTTTCCTCTGTTCACAATCCTTGATTGCAACACTTGGATGTGTGCACATATTAAATTAACATGAAATATTATTCATTTGCTGGAGTTGCATTGATGTAAAGATGCCTTAGCTGTCAAATGAAACTGCATTAGTTTTATCCCCATCTCAGTACATTAAGGGGTCGTTTGGTAGAGTGTATTAGTAAAAATAATGCATGCATTAATTACATGTATTAGTAATCCTTGATTGTAACACTTGGATGTGTGCACATATTAAATTAACATGAAATAATATTCATTTGCTGGAGTTACATTGACGTAAAGATGCCTTAGCTGTCAAATGAAACTGCATTAGTTTTATCCCCATCATCAGTACATTAAGGGGTCGTTTGGTAGAGTGTATTAGTAAAAATAATGCATGCATTAATTACATTTATTAGTAATCCCTTGTTTGATGCATTTTTTCATGCTATGTATAACTAATGCATTAGTTATACACTCTATTGTGTATTGAGGAGTGTATTACTAATACCATGGATTTCTAGGTATTAGTAATGCAAAGGATTTAATACATGCATTAATATGGTTAAAGACCCAATTACCCCTCAAAAGTACTTTTACATCTTTTTCACCATAATTGTGAAGGATACTTTTGTAAAAAATATTTTTATACAATGCATACTATTTTTCATACACCAAACCAAACAATGCATAAGAAATAATATATGCATAACTAATACTAGTATAATTAATACATGCATTACTAATGCTTGCATTACTATACACTCTATTGGGTATTTATTTTTATACACTCTACCAAACGACCCCCAAGTGCATAAATATTTTAACAGTTGTCTAATGAAAAAAGATGAATTCATTGGACAATTGCAGTTTCAATTTCTAAAGCTGCTATACTTGGTATTGCTCTGGGTGGCTTGGTGATTCTTCTGATGATACTAGTAGCAGCATGCCGGCCACAGAATCCTGCACCTTTCATGGAAGGATCTATTGATAAACCAGGTACAATATTTTCTGGACGGTTGGATAGTGTTTGGAGACGTTCATGTCTTAAGGACAGTCATCAGAGTTAATTGAAGTTGCCATGTATTGATTATTTAACGTTTTTGATGAACAGTTTATTACTCATCTCCAAAGCTTGTGATCCTTCATATGAACATGGCACTTCATGTTTACGAGGACATTATGAGGATGACTGAGAACTTGAGTGAGAAGTATATAATTGGTTGTGGAGCATCAAGTACTGTATATAAATGTGTTTTGAAAAATTGCAAGCCTGTAGCTATCAAGAAATTGTACTCTCACAACCCGCAATACTTAAAGGAATTTGAGACTGAACTTGAGACAGTTGGGAGTATTAAGCATCGTAATCTTGTCTGCCTCCAAGGATATTCTCTTTCTCCATCTGGCCATCTTCTTTTCTATGACTACATGGAAAATGGTAGCCTTTGGGATTTGCTTCATGGTTAGTAAATCCAAAATGGTTGAGGTGATTTGGTTCATTGAACTTGTGTTTTAAGCATTTCGTAATAATCCCTCTTATATCTTTTTTGCAGGTCCTACAACAAAGAAAAAAAAGCTTGATTGGGTTACTCGCCTTCGAATTGCATTGGGATCAGCTCAAGGGCTTGCATATCTTCACCATGATTGTAGCCCTCGAATTATCCACCGTGATGTTAAATCATCAAATATCTTGTTGGACAAAGACTTTGAGGCTCATCTGACTGATTTTGGCATTGCCAAAAGCTTATGCATATCAAAGACCTATACGTCCACATACATTATGGGAACCATTGGTTACATTGATCCAGAGTATGCTCGCACTTCTCGCTTGACAGAGAAGTCTGATGTTTACAGCTATGGAATTGTTCTATTGGAATTGCTCACTGGAAGGAAAGCTGTAGATAATGAATCTAATCTACATCATATGGTATGCTCTTGTAATTTAGTTAATATGAACTTGTGCTATGATATATCTTCATATAATTATATAAAGATTCAATTGATCTTAACAGTTCTGCATATGTTACAGATTCTAACTAAGGCAGCAAACAATGCTGTAATGGAAACAGTGGATCCTGAGATCACAGGCACATGCAAAGATCTTGCAGATGTGAAGAAGGTTTTTCAGCTTGCCCTTTTATGTTCCAAAAGACAGCCTGCTGAGAGACCAACAATGCATGAAGTGGCAAGAGTACTTGAAAGCCTAATACCTGTCGCTGAAACGAAACAGCCAAATCCAACCCCCTCACTTGCATTACTTCCATCTGCTAAGGTACCTTGTTACGTGGATGAATATGTCAACCTCAAGACACCCCATCTAGTGAATTGTTCATCCATGAGCACTTCAGATGCCCAACTTTTCCTCAAGTTTGGAGAGGTCATATCCCAGAATAGTGGCTGAAAATAACATGAGAGTAGATTTCTTGAGATTGTGTAAAAATGTAGTGCCATTATAATATTATTATTGTAGGTAGTTGTAGTAAGATGATGCATGCAATAGTGGTCCAGTCTACTTTTTCCACTACATGGGTCTAGTGTGAATGTAAAAATATTTCACTTTTTACCATGATGAAATTGGAAGAGGTAGCACTTAGTAGAGTATTGTAATATTGGTTTTTGGGACCACTGATGCTGAGTATGGACTATACTGTCTGTAAGATTTTTGGTACACACTTTGAGGTGGCCTTAGCACTGCCCCTCTGTGTATAGCAATAATGGATTGCATTGTGGACCTAAGTTTGACAGTCTGCGGCTCTCTCTTGCAGCTGCAGTACATTAGTGCAATTATTTGGTGGACTACTCAGAAACGCAAAATAATTTTGACATTTTAATTATTACTCTACTTCCTCAGATTATTAAATACTTTCTGTACCTTTTTGTATAATTTATTTTTGTTTTTAGTCTGTCCAAAAAAATAATAACGTATTTATACTCTGTCTTAATTTATTTGACTTATTTTTTTTTAGTCAATTTAAAAAAGAATGACATATCTATATTAAATAACAATTTAATTATAAAATGTCTATTTTATTTTTAATGAAATGAATTACAGTTATATAAATTTCTGTTATTCATTTTGGATCACAATTTTTAAAGTCTTCCTTGCTATTTTAAATTGCGTGTCGAGTTAGATTATCTCACATAAAATGAGATAGAGAAAATATTAAATATTAATTTAAGTTTAAAATATTTATTTAGTCAAATAAATATCTATTGTTTATTTTAAATCACAAGTGTCAATTTTTTTTTTCTTTCTTAAATTTTGTAGTGAGTCAAAGTAACTTATTAAATGAGAAGGTGGGAGTGACACTTATTATAAATATTCTAGTTTCTAAGAACACGTTTTGCGCGTATAATCCCTATTGAGTATAGTTTTTTTAAAAATAAATATTATTAAATAACATGATTTGAGTTCTTTTTAAGAAAATGTGTCTAATTGAGGTTTTTTACTTTGTCTCAATAAAAATTGTGATACTCCAATTTCATGACCTCCAAGTGAATGCACTGAGATAATGATATTAGAAGTTAATAAAATAAACTCTATTTATAAGTAAAAAAATGAGTTTGTAAGCATAAGGAAAAAGATAATAGCTACCCAAATTAAATTTTTCGATAGTGTTAAAAGTTCCTATTTGTTGTTAGAATAGTGTTAGAAGATCAAAAGATTGCATGAGATTAATCCTATGCAAATCGTAGTGCAATATTAATGTTTCATCAATTAAAAGCTTGATATGAGATTATTTACTTTTTGTATAATTATAATGGACGTGTACAAAATATTATATTAAAATTTTATCCACGAGCACTTTATAATAATTATTTAATTATAAATATTAAAAATTAAGGTGTAAAAAGTCTTATTATTTATAATTTGAAAATCAGAATACTTATAAACATACTACTATTTTTTTTTATAAAATTTAATTGTCTCTTCGTACATGACTTATCCACCATTAACCTAATGCTATATGTTTCACCTTTTTTCTATCAACAAAAAAATGAGTTAAACATTCTATCAAATTCATTCTTAAAGGTGAAAGTCAATATACATGTAAAATTAAAAGTATGAAAAATAAGAAGAAAGAAACACATGAGCAAGACAATTAGGTTTGCTTTGTTCATGAAAACTGAAATAAAAATTAACGTAACAAATAGTCTATATTTGAGCATATAATTTTTTTTTGAAATTAAAGCAAGTTGCTAACAAATCAACAATTCAATTATATAAAGAGATATATAAAAGTCTCATTATAATTCTAATTACTACAAACAAGAATAAAACTAATACATCAAGCTCCGATGCTTCAATAACTGAATCCTTGTCTATTCCCATGATTGTTAAGGGAAATCTCACAACTTTCACAATAAATTGTCTATTCCCATGATTGTATAAGGGAGATCTCACAACTTTCACAATAAATTGTGACATTATTTCACCGATTTAAAGTTTCAACACACAAAAATTGTAGAAGTAGTAAATAAAAGTCTTCCTTGAAAAAATTAAATTTATAGGACAAAAATTGTAGTAATATGAAAAGTTACATGGAAATGTGAAAGGTCAAATAATATTAAAATAAATATTAAAAATATAAAGCATGAAAATTAACTTTAAAAGATACATGTATCTACTTTAATTTCTTATCTTTAAGGTATAATTTCTCATTTGTATTCTCTTTTTTATTTGAGTGAGAAATTTGAAAGGTCAAGATTAAGAAATGAGAATTACAAGATTAAATATATGAAAATTATAAAAGTTAGTTCTTAAGTGAAAATGCATGGATAAAAAATTAATGTAATTAATTATTTTCTGAAAAAAAGAAGAGAAGACATGCATTTTAGATAAGATAGTAAAACAATTACTAGCCAGTTTTGTACGTTGTCATAAATGAATAATTTAGATTTTATTAAAAAATAACTTATTTCATGTTTTAATGCTGAATAATTTAGATTTTATTAGAAAAAAACTTATTTCTTGTTTTAATGGTATTATTGTAGTAACTCAACTTTGTAGGTTATTTTGATATTTCAACTTTTAATTTTTTTTGTTCTCACTTTTAGTAATATATGATGATGATTCTCATTTTTATATTATACATTTTGATTTTTCATGAACTTTAAGAAAGAAAGAAAGATATTGAAATTTGTGGATTAAAATAAATGATAGATGTTTGTGTAGTTATAAATTAATTTATTAAAATTCATTGAGGTAAAATAATCATTTTAAAATTAAATTGATACCACCTCTGTTCCACTTTATATGACTCTTTTTATTTTTAATCAGTTCAAAAAAGAATTACACATTTCTATATTAAATAATAATTAATTTTAAAATGCCTAATTTATTCTTAATGAAATCATTTATAGTCACACAAACATCTATCCCTTATTTGGACTACAAGTTTCAAAAGTCTTTCTTTCTTAATTTATGTATCAAGTCAAATTAACTCAAATAAAATGAGAAGATGGGAAAGTATTTAATAAAGGAATATGTCACATTCTTTTTTAGATTGACTAAGAAGAAAATTGAGTAAAATAAATTGGGATAAATGCGTAATATCTATTGAAAAGCAATTAGATTGTACAAGTATATTTTACACTATATTTGGTTCCCTAGTATTGTGATCATCTTGACCTCCTACATTGCTAAGGATTTCCTGATAAGGCTGCACTCAGTTATCCCATATACTCTGCTCAGAGTTTGCAGTTGGTGCCCTCTGATATAAATGTTAACAAATATCCAACAAGTTGATGGTAAATTTTTTATTATCTTGTCCGTATCTTGACTCTTGAAATGGATACATTTGTCGATAAACTATTGTGCTCCTTGTCTAATGTTACACCAGAGAATCAACATAGGAGAAGTACAAAGGAAAAACTATGTAAATGAGTCATAAAATTTAAAATAATTACGTGTTTATATCTCAATACAAAGTAATTTAAGAAATATTGATTTTCTCAAAAAAATATTACAGTCATACCCTTATTCATTAAGGTTGATAATTTTCGATTAACTGATACTAAATCAATATCATATACTGTATTGGTATCATTAAAACTGATAATTTCGTTTAACTGACACTAAATCAGTATATATATTGTATTGATATCATTAAGGTTTCTTGTTCAGAAATTACTCATTAGTCAATGATACTATAAGAGTATATGTATATTGTTGTAGTATCATGAAGGTTTCTTGTTCAGAAATTACTCATTAGTCAATGATACTATAAGAGTATATGTATATTGTTGTAGTATCATTAAGTATCATTAAGGTTTCTTGTACAGTCATACCCTTATTCATTAAGGTTGATAATTTTCGATTAACTGATACTAAATCAATATCATATACTGTATTGGTATCATTAAGACTGATAATTTCGTATAACTAACACTAAGTCAGTATATATATTGTATTGATATCATTAAGGTTTCTTATTCAGAAATTACTCATTAGTCAATGATACTATAAGGGTATATGTATATTGTTGTAGTATCATTAAGGTTTCTTGTTCAGAAATTACTCATTAGTCCAT
>JAJOOF010024817.1:0-14999 GCA_029582545.1 Solanum lignicaule | reverse complement strand
GTTGACAAATTTTTCAAAATAGTGCCACGTAGGACCAAAAGGGGTAGAAAATTAATTAAAAAATAAGTTCAGGGGGGTAATAGGACCTTAGTAAAGGTTAGGTGTGTCTCTGGGATTTCGGGCATAGGCTGGGGGGGTACTTATGCATTTTCCCGAAAAAGAAAGAAAAAGTTGTGAAATAAAGTTGTGGAAATACAAAAAAAAATGGGGTTCCCAATGACTCATGGAAGATGAATAAGAGATAATTTTTGTGCTTGAGTGAAATTGATAAACAGAAGGAAAGAAGGTATTGTTCACATCACATTTCATGAGAATTTTCAGAAGCCTAAATGATCATACCATTACACTCAGCCCCATTACAAGCCTTGAAAAGACCTTTTTTTTATCTTGAATGAGCTGAAGCAAAAGTTGATTGGAAAATAAGGGAAAACCTATGGGTGAAATCATGCATTGTGTTTATCTTTATGAGTTTGGGTGTTGATCTTGATTCCAAAGCTTTAAATGATTGAACCATTGTGTGTGAATATGGAATCATTCTTTGTGTGAGGGCAATTTGAATACCTTTGTTGAACTCGAACTTCCCTTTGAAGCAAGTATAGTGAGCTTGAGATTCTTTGATAATGGTGTGTCACAACTTGAGTCTTTGAGTACACAATTGATCCTTGCATGAGTAAGTTGAGCCTTGTGTGTGCATTCATGATTGGGTCTTGTGTAGCACTATTTCAGGCACCCTTTTGAACTACTGAACTTGAGTTTTACTTGAGGACAAAAAAAATTTTAAGTTGGGGGTGTTGATGAATCCACAATTTGGACTCATTTAGGGCTTTATTTTGATAGATTTAATGTCCTCAAATGCATATTTTGTCTGAATAATTGATGTAAATCTTTAAGTTTCAGGTATTTGAATTGAGAGACAAAACATGGATGCTATCAAGCAAAAGAGGAACAAGGCGGTTGAAAGAACGAAGAAATGAAGGCCTTAATCTCGCCTAATGTTCCAGTGTACTGAGCCCTGAAGGAAAAGATCAAGTTGGCGATGAAAGGGAGCAGTCGGCGCGTCGCCGAACAGTTCCGCGAAGCAACACCATATCACCCAATGATTCAAAATGCGAAGATGCTGAAAGCAAAAGCTGAAAGGCGATGAACCAGACCAAAGGGCGGATCACCAAGTGCATCAGCGATCCCGACTAACTGTGTCGAGTGGTCCTTCGCAGCACAAAGTTTTGAAAACTATAAATACCCAATTAAATATGTAGCTTAGTATGAAGTTGTAGCGAATTATTACTAATTTTTAGAATATTTCAATTTGAGTTCTTAGAGTTTTTGGGAGACATTGTTCTTGAGCTTTGAAGGTTTTCATTTCCAAAAAATTGGAAGTGGGAATCAAAGAATCTTCATCTTAGACGTGTTTAAAGACATTATTTTCGTACCCATTTGATGGAAACACTTTTAGGTATCGATTTCTATCTCTTTTTCATATCTAAAACCCCAATTCTTGGGGTATGATTATGTGAATATGGGTTTAATTTACTGTTGGGTAGTGCTCATTGTTAGTCTATTTTCTGTTTAAATGTGATTTCGTTTAGTAGTTGTGTTTGAACTTAATGTGTTTGTAGTTGCAAATACGATTTCATCTTACTGTTTTTGGCTTGCTCGAGAGAGAGGTTTTAAAACCAAAGCTACTAAATCGATAGCCTGTGGTTATTGGGTCGTCGTGGGTTCAGCTCGAGAGAGTGAATCCTAGACGTTCTTCCACACATTCAGCTCGAGAGAGTAAATGGGCTAACGCGAAGGTTGTGCTTAATTGTTGCAACTCGTTGTTCGAGAGAAACCGAGTTGATTTGGGGTAAGTTGTTCAAGAGAAAATTTACGCCCACTAAAGTCTAGTTTAGCTACAAATGTTCAGCAATTTACTACCAATAGCATTTACCCGGTTGTTTGTTTTATCCCATAGTCCTATCACATCCCAAGAATCTCGTCTCCCTATCTCGCATCTTTATATTTTTGCTATTTTTGGTTTATTAGTTGAATACAAACCTCCTATTGATAATTGACATTCGTGTCACTTCTTGATTTAGTATGCTTTTACTCGTAAATATTTATAGCTATGATTGACTAGAACATAATTTTACTTTTCTACTTAATTCTCGATTACTAACCGCTCCCTTGGGACTTGACCCCAACCCATTCGGTTGAGTTATATTACTAAACACGATCATTGACACTTGAATTGAAAGTTGTGTCTTTGATTACGTCAAACATCACCCTTCAGCGAATCACCGACACCACTCGGCGAGCTCAGACTAGCCCGCCGAATTTTACAGCATGTTTTTAGGGGTTAGGGACACAGAAAGGGCGATGAAGGGACCTTTCGGCGAGTCGCTGAATGAACTCGATGAGCTCAGGATTCCCTCCGAAAGTTACAGACTCTAACTCAGCCAAATCACAAAATCAAAGGCGATTATATGGGACGTTGGTGATCCATCGAACGGTTCGGCGAGCTCGACCCAGCTCGCCGAACTGCCCAACGTGCCAAATTTCAACCCCGTTTCCCAATTCAAGTCCACAGCCCCCGAAATCAAAATGAAACCGCACACTTAGGCAATTAGACTCAGACCCATTCGACCCATGTAACCAGGGTACTCAGACTTCCCCCGGTTCGGTCAAAATTAGCCATTTGATGACTTTTTCCCTTAGAAATGACGTCAAATGCTCCATCATTGGGCAAAGTACGTCATTTAGCACAATTGGGGGTAACTTAGACTTCTCCCAACTAGACCCAACCAAAATTTACCGCAACCCAACAATATATGATCAATTTTAAGGCACAAAACTTGGGAAATCAACAATTTAGCAAATAGGCACAATTTTGAAACATAAAATTGGCACAACAACGCATCAAATAAGATTCAACACATGCCCAGCACACATCAATACAAAATTATCAGATGCATTCGAGTTCAACTACTAATCTAGAGTTTGAGGTTCAGAAAACCAACCTTTTAGTCTAATAAAGAATTTGAAATGCTAGGGGGCAATGTAATACAAATCTGAGCACAAGATTAGGAGCAAAAAGCAACAAAAGATGGGAAATATGTGAAATCTAGAGTGTGGGTGAAAGTGTAGGAAGCTAAAATGAGGGAATATGAAAGATTTTGAAAGTTTAAATCGTTTGGCTTTTTAAAACCTTTCAATACGCGGCACTTTCGGCGGTATTAGTCATCCTCAGCGATACTCCAAGTGGTGACTTACCTTGCTGAGTTTTACAAGACCTCCAGTTAATTTAGGGGTCCAAACAGCGGACTAAATCGGGCTAACCGACCTGTTTGGCAAGTCGATGATTCGTCCATAGGCTCACCGAGTTTTACAGACTACCAGCTGATATTTTTGTGAGTCCAATGGTGGTCCAAGTCGGGCTCACCGACCTATTATGCGAGTCGCTGACTGGACTCTTGGCTCGCCAACTAGCATTTTTCAAACACATTCCACTTTTCAACCTGCATAATCAACACCTATTATTCCAAAAACAAACACAAAGCAATAAAACTTGGGTTGCCTCCCAAGAAGCACCTTAATTAACATCGTGGCACTACGCAAGTACCCATTCAAGCTTCATTCTTGGGGTTTGCCATAGTATCACTAAGAAACCCCCATTGTTGTCTTAGGTTAAGATGTGAAGAAATTTGACCCTTCAGGGTCTCTAGCTGTTTGATAGAGATGGAATAAGAAGTGACCGTCTGGTTGAGAGTCGATACATCTTCCATCATTTCCTTCAAAACTTTATCGGACCCTTCAACCTTGTTAATAATATGGGAGAGCATATCCTCAGTACGGCCACCCTCAGAATCTTTGGGCTTTTGACGCTCATGAGGAGGCACATATCTATCATTCTCCTTTTCTCTTTCCCTCCAAGAGGCGTTACAATCACTCCACTCTCTGTCACGATCTCTCCAGCCCTCATCTCTATTCCAACCTTGATTACCACCCGGCCTTGGGTAGTTTGCACGATAACCTCCTCCTTGGTTAGCTAGGAAGTTCACTTCGTCATTGTACAACGCTTCAAATTTGGCCTCATCGGGGTTTACACCACCAACACCAACAACATTAACACTCTTTGTACCAGCACCCATGACGTTATTGGCCAAGATGTCCATCTTGGTCATAATCTTTGCCATGATTTGGTCTCTCTCTCAATCTTTTTCAATCTGCTCCTTTGTCAATTTATAAGTAAGAGGAAAGACTTGATCTTCGCAGGTGTACCATGCCCGCTTAATCTTGGTCATGCCATCAAAGAGTTGGGCTGCTATCATATAAGGATGTTGTATTAAACCTCCTAGAGAAAGTTGATCATCCACTCCCTTGTTCATCGAATCGAGGCTTCTGTAGAAGTATTCCAATAGTACATTATCAGGCAATCCATGAGTTAGACATTGCAGCACCATCTTCTTAAACCTTAGCCAAGTCTCATGGATTGGCTCACCCTCCAAACGCTTGAAAATTTGGATGTTGCCCCTAGGAGTCATCATCTTCGAAGGGGGAAAGAATCGCACTTGGAATGGGGTAATAAGCTCGTCCCGCGAAGTGATAGAATCTCTTGGTAACTCAGCCAACCACTTGCACGCTTCTCCCATTAGAGAAAATGGGAACAACCTCAGCCGGACTAATTCTTGAGATATGTTCTTGAAGGAGAATGGTCCACAAACTTCAACAAAATTCATAATATACTAATGGGGATCCTCATGATCCAGACCTCCGAATAAACCCTTCAGTTGAAGGAGCTGAAACATAGTGCTTGTAATATGGAACAAAGTGTTCCCTTCAGCTGTAAGCAAACGAATGGCACCAACACCATCCATTTGATTAGGGTCATTGACATCATTGAGATTCCTGATGTCATCTTGGTGGCCCACTTGGCTGCCATTACTCCCTTTGACACTCAGTTCGTCCTCTGTTTTAACACAAGCACACAAAAGCCAAAACTAAATGAAGCAGATTTAACTATAACAAAGAAGAACACAATTCAACTTCACCAAAAGAATTTCAAACAACACCACTACCCGGCAGTAGTGCCATTTTGATTTAACGTTTCAAGCACACCTCATCTAATTCTAGGTGTCAACGATCTTAAATCAGTATAAAATCCAACTAAATGAGTTGGGGTGGAATCCCACAGGAAGCGGTACGTGTCTTCAATTCAATTAGGAAGTATGAATGTGGTCTAATAAGCCATAGAATAGAAAATTTTCTATTAAAGACATAATCAAGTAAAAGGGTTGACACGAATGTCAAATGGGGGTTTTTGGTTTTGATTATCAACTATACAACAGTCACAAATACTAGGAATTAACAATAATGGGAAGGATTCTTGGGATGATATAGACATATGGGTAATTGCAACTATTGGGTGTAGGGTTTACTCTCTCGAGCTAAACCCAGGTCAACCCAATATCCACAAACCATCAATCAAAAACCTTAGTTCTAAAACCTCTCTCTTGAGCAAGCCAAGAATACAAACATAGAACTGCATTTGCAACTACAATTCTTAAATAAAACCACAACTCGGCGAAGTAAGTCGAGTACACCTATCCATTCGGCAAGTCGCCCTTTAATCTCATCCATTGCCTTTTCGCCTTGTTATTCAGCATCCTTGGGTTCTGTAACTTTAGGATATGTATCACTACATCGTGGAATTGCTTGACGATGGGCCGACTGCTCCTTCTTGTCGCTGATTTGGTTTCTTCCCTTAGGGCTGGGACACTGGAACTTTAGGCGGTGGACCTGCCCTTCAGCAATTCGCCAAACGCTCTTGCTGATCATCAGGCTTGCCTTTCTTAAATTCTTCAATTTTTTTGTTCCTTTTTGCATGTTATTCTCCTTGCTTTGTTCCTCAATCTATGTACCTGAAAATCAAGGGTTTTTTCATCAGTTTATGGCACAAATTAAGCATTTGAGGACACTAAATCTATATAAACAAAGCCGTAATGAGTCCAAATCTCGGACTCATCACCCAACACTATGGAAGCTTACATACCTCAAAGAACTAGATTCTTGGCGAAATCTTGAATTTCTTGAACAAACGCTTGAAACTTTGAACTTTTTCTCATCTTGAATCTTCTCTCTTAAACCCTAAACGTTTTAGGGGATGAATGAAACTAATTCTAATCTCTTTAGACTCCTAAAACCTTATTAAGAATGCTTAAATCCAATTGGGCAAGGAAAAGACAAAAATTACCACTCATCGTTTCGGGTAACTATCCTTAATTGGACAGCCCGACTTCAAATGGGAATATCTCGCTCATACGAGCTCAAAAATTTAGCAAAATTGGTGGCGTTGGAAAGATAATTAGAAGACCTTTCATTGGATATCTTATGGGTCACCTAACTCATTCTGTACTGAAGGTTATGATCAATCATTTTAAGTTGACCCAAAACTTAGAAGAACCTAGGAATGACTTGAATGAATTCTCTTTAATTCTTTTTGGAACTCAAAGTGCTATATCTAGTGATCTTAATACTTAAGAAATTTTGAATTCCTTGGTAAAATCCTACTCACCACAAAGGATGATTCGAGTCTTAGTTCAAAAAATTTCTGGAGTGTTACAATATCTCCTCCTTGTGATCATTTGTCCTCGAATAGCGACTGGATTGGATATGAAACGGGGTTACTCTTATCATCTCTGCCATACCAACTAGAATTTTCCCGCATTAATACTCGGAACCAACTAAGGGCTCTTATTTAGCTATTTCTCATAGTAAAACCTCATTCTGTTCTACCTCCTTCTTTATAACCTTTGATAGAATTATCATACCATCATTATCACGATAGGATCATTAACCTTCTCTTTCTAGCATTACTCTGTTACTAAAAGGACCTCTGAAAAGATATCTCCCATACTTTTTTGAACTCATTACTATGTTATTCTCAACACTTGACTTGATTTCCAATCTTATCATCTCCCCCTTAGGTCTAAAGCTGACACTTGAAAGCTATAGACCTATTCCAACATCTCTAACTGGTCTACATCCTCTTTTACTCTAACACTCGGGAGAAGCTTATCTCATGACTACTGAACTCTCCATAAGTAGGTACTAAGACTTCTTTCTATGGTGTTTATGTTATCCTCTTCTGATTACATACCCTCTCGGTACACCTCATAATGTTCTTGTTACTCTTGTGACACCCTTATCTAAACATTAGGATCTCTCACTGGTACTACTCATATTCATTGCATCAAACATTTCAATTTTTCACCTACTCTTATGTCAAGTCTACCAGATCAAATCTCAAGACTAACATCATCACCATCAAGTTACCATTCTTTGGATCATGGCACTCAACTCAAATTCAAGCTTAATGTTCATCACTAAACTTGAATATCAATACGATCGCTCGCCTACTATGATATACCTCATTACTTGATCAGTTCTATAACCTTCTAAGCATCATGACCCTCTCAAAAAAATCATAAGCCTAACTTAGATCTATCACTTTATGTATACTTTTGCTCTTCTATTTGACACTTACACTTGGTCATTACCTACACAATGACACTTCATCACAAGCTCCTTTCTAGCTGAAACACACTCTACCTCCTATGATGGAATCTTCATAACTCATCACTTCTTAGTCTACCATTAAGGGAAAACTCCTCATTAATAACATACTAGGTGCATGACTATAGTAACATAGCTTGTCGAAACACCATCTCCCTTACTTAGATTACTAAACCTCTGCATACTTTCCTCTAACTCTGAGCTCTTTCACTACTACTGATCATGATCTCGTAACTCAAGCTACCTTCTCGGGTGAATATATTACCCAAGCTCTAAACATACAATCCTCTTAAAGGTCTCAGCTGAATAAGGTTTAGGGAAGAGTGTACAACTCGCTTTTAGCTCAAACGCACATTTCATCTGAACATGAGTGCATTCCACTCGAACTCCACACTTAACTCACTCACAGACTTCTCTCAAGCCTCTCTGAAATCTCATGACCTCCACAAGAATCTTGCTAAGAATAACTCATCCATAAGGATTTTTCGACTTTACTTTTCAACCACCTTTAGTATAAGGGGTAGTTGAATAAATCTAAGAAACGCACAAGTATGAATAAATCTCTATGACATAGCTCCATTGCACGATTAAGAGTATCAAAGAAGGGAAACTTTTCCTAAATGTCTGTAGTGACTTATTTATAGAAGTGGGGCCCTCACAACCACACATAAGATCCTACTTGACAAGGCTTCATAGACACCCTAGGACACTTGAACTCTATGCTCTGATACCAAGTTTGTCACGACCCGAGCCTACACCCTGGACGTGGCTGACACTCGAGAACCATCATCCTGGCTGACTACAAGAGGAAGACTAACTTAAGCATACAAAACTTAAAATTGAATAAAATTCATTGAAACTCAAATACAAAGCTTTAATTCAAATGATTTACTATGAATATAAATAGAATATTCAACTAGCCAACAATAGGCAACTCAAGTCTTTAAAACATTTAATAAGATAAATGAAACCGATTTCTCAAACTCTATTGTCTATCTATGAAGCCTCTACTGTTACAGAAAAATATCGGGACAAGACCCACAACATCTCATAACTACTAACTGTAAGGTAAAGGTAAAGTCCTTCGGAATATAAGAAGGCTCACCAAAGCTAACTAAGCTGACTGGGATATCCTATTACCTCAACGAAACGCTTGTTGACGATCCTGAATACCTATATCTGCATCTTGAAACGATGCAGGCCAAATGGCTTAGTACGTGGAATGTACGAGTACGTAAGGGGAATTCTAAAGCATAAACATAGGCATGAACTTGATAAAAAAGAAACATACTTACCACTTCTCAACTCACTCAACTAAACTCAACTCAAGAATAAGATACTCAACTCAAAGGTACTCAACTCAAGATACGATACTCATAATACTCAAGGATAAAGCAATAGTAAAAGATGCAATATATATATATATATTGAAACCTTTTAAAGCAGTAGATAACAACTCAATGTATTGAAGAATACAATAATAACTCAGCTTATATATATAAAAATACAATATAACTATGTGAGAGTTTCTCTAACCCACAACCATCACTATGAGTTATGTGATGATACAACATCTCACCCACGCTGCCAGAACTGTCCTATACTTTGCCGGGGTATAGAACCTCTCAACTAAGTGGATCCACTAGTCTATGCTAAAAAGCATTAAGGAATCAGCTATAAAGTATGACCCTTTCTACCCACGTTGGCTACATGGTTTATAAGGGCTGTGAGTTATCTGAACTCTCCGCCATATCGGTGCTTAATACTACCCTCAAAATATACTAGCTCATATATTTAAAAACATAACTTTTTATGTGGTTTGAGATTATTACTCAAAAATCATTCTCTTAAAATAGATGGTACTCAAACTGCTCAAAACTCTTTTGGAAATCTCAGTTTCCTCTAATCTTAAATGTGAAAACATTTACCCTTGAGAATACTTAGTTCCCATATATCATTTTAAAGAAAATGAACTCAACTCTGCTCTTTCTCAAAAACATTTCAAAATCATATTATAATATGATCATTGATGACTCGGGAAGTTATATTTCATAAACATTGATGGTATATCTAGATACCATACTGCTCATACATTGATGACATACTCGATTGTCATACTAATAATATTTTAGAAAACTCTTTTCTCAAAACTCATCTTTACTTTCTCAAAACCTAGTTTAAGAACTCAAGTGTTGGCTTTAAAAAGCATTTTAAAATTTATAACTCAAATCACAGGGTTCATGTGGAATTATGAACATGAACGACTCAACTCAGGGATCTTAATAGCAATAAAGAACCTCAGTACTCAGAACTCAAGACTCCATGATACTACTCATCTCTAGACTTCTCGACTCATAGGGTTCATGCAGAATTATGGGCATGAACAACTCAACTCAAGGGCTTCATGGGTAACATGTAGTAGTCACATAAGTAGAAATATAATCTCAAAAGGATTAGAAACTCAATGCTCAAAGACTTAGAACTTAAAGATACTACTCCTCTCCAAGGTGCTTAATGTATGAAGTTCATGCGGAATTTATGGGCATGAACGACTAGACTCAAGGGTCTACATAATAATATGGAACTCATGTATGCAACTCTTCTCATTTCCACAATACTTAACTCAAATCGATAGTTGATCTCAAAGGATTCACAATTGAACTCAAAGACTTTCTATAACTCTACTCTTAACTCTTTCTTGAATTTGAATTATGAATTCAAGAGTTATGATTCATGATATGAAGGATCTCAATAAAAATATAGAAATTCGATAATTACGAATAGAAATTTTAAAAGAAACATGAACTCAAGAACTCAAAATCAACTTATCTCAACAATACTCAAATCTAGAGGTAGAATTCTAGAATTCTCTTTTACTGATTTGAAAGTAGATGTAGGGCATGAGGATGAACTAGTCCAACACTATGAAAGCCTTACATACGTGGAAGAACAAGGTTCTTGAAGAATCCTGAAAGGATCTTGAAGAAGAACTTGATTACAAGCCTTGAAACTCTAGCTTGAAGGTAAACAATCAAGAAAACCTTTCTTGAGATTCTTGGATTAGTTTCTTGAAATCTTTATGGCCAAGAATTATGATTTTCATTACTGATTCGTAACTGTATAGGGGAATTTGAGTTGATAAAAATGGAATTCTTGGAGAAAAACTTATCTTAAAGAAGAATCTTGAAAAAGATTGAAAGAATCTTGAATGAAGTCTTCTACTTTGATTTTTCCTTAGGGTTTTGCCCTAGGGTTTGAGAGAGAAGAGAATGATGGATTAAAAGATGAAAATTTGATTGTTTTGAGCCTTTTATTAGTCAAGAAATTCGTAACAGCACTGTATAGGTTACTAAAATAGTCATAAATTCTTACTCAGAAATTGGATTGATGCGAAATTGGTGGCGTTGGAAAGTAGATTCAAATAGCTTTAATTTAATAGGTTATGACACACGTAACTCTTTATATTATAAGAGATATGGTTGTTTGAAGTTGACCCAAGTAGAATCTTACATCAAAACTTAATCGATAAGAAAACTTCAAGAACAATTATCAAGAACTTATCAAGAAATTAAATTGGTCAATATTTATGGATAGATTCACAAAAGAAATTCATTATTAGCATGTGGGTGAATGAACTCAACACTATGGAAGCTTACATACCTCAAAGAACTGGGTTCTTGGCGAAATTTTGAATTTCTTGAACGAACACTTGAAACTTGAAACTTTTTCTCCTCTCGAATCTTCTCTCTAAAATCCTAAACGCTTTTGGGGATGAATGAAACTAGTTCTAATCAGTTTAGACTCCTAAAACCTTACTAAATATGCTTAAAGCCGATTGGGTAAGGAAAAGACCAAAATACCCCTCATATTTTCGGGTAACTATCCTTAATTGGACAGCCCGACTTCAAACGGGTATATCTCTCTCATACTAGCTCGAAATTTAGCAAACTCGGTGGCGTTGGAAAGATAATTCGAAGACCTTTCATTGGATATCTTATGGGCCACCTAACTCATTATGTACTAAAGGTTATGGTCATTTTTAGTTGACCCAAAACTTAGAAGAACCTAGGAATGACTTGAATGAATTTTCTTTAATTCTTTTTGGAACTCAAGGTGCTATATCTAGTGATCTTAATACTTAAGAAATTTTGAATTCTTTGGTAAAATCCTACTCACCACGAAGGATGGTTCGAGTCTTAGTTCAAAAAAATTCTGAAGTGTTACAATAGGTAGTCTTTACTGGTAAGAAATGAGCTGATTTAGTCACCCCATATACAATCACCCAAATCCTCTACTTTTTTCACGATGCTATCAATTGAAGGCCAGCATATGTTACTAGCAATGTTAAATGCAAAATGTACACCACCTTTTTCCAAAAAAAAATAAAAATGGTAAGCATTGATAAAGAAATAAATATTGGGTCAAACTTAACATTGAAAACAAGCTAAAGGACGATGTGGGAGACTCAACACCCCTGCCTGTCAACTAGAGCATGAACAATATAAATGAACTCCACACGAAGAATTGGGATGGGTTTAAATGGAGTCCCTAAGGCATAAGCAGAGGAAGAACTATTTTGTACATAATTGATCCATTCGAGATGTTATAGCTATTTTTTCCTACCATGTTGGACTTGTATATTTATTCAAAACTTGTATAGCCTTATCTTTTTGCAAAATAGCTATTGGCTGTAATTTGGAAGAGAGGGATGAGGTTAACATCCCTCAACTTTTTAATTTTATTGATTAATATAAAGGCCACGTCACCATATGGTTAAAATAAAAAACTGAAAACACCAAACCTACTTCATCACTTGTGTAGTTCCTTGAGTATAACACGTTGTAAAAATGATTCTAGTATCTCAAAAGGAAGTATTCATATTATTATCTATATTCATTATATTAAATGGGTGTTAATGCCTTTCTAATTATCTTATAAATTAATATTCTTTTTGGTCGAAATATAGTCGTTGCCAACATTAATTTCTTGAAATAAATTGCTTTCAATTCTCTATGTCTTCAATGCCTTTTAGGTTTTGGTATTTCAAGAGTTGGCAGAGGATTAGATGGTCTTTGTTTTCTATATAAATGTTCTGGTGGAGAGCAGAAAGAGGGAGGGCAGTTCTTCTTCTTCTTTTTATTCTTTTGTTGGGTTCATATTATTGAATCTTTGTTAGTTTCTGGCACCTAGTTTTATACTAGAAGAGCTTGTTGAATCTTGGGAGATACACCTATACTGGGTGAAATATCTGTAATGACAGTGTCTAACACGCCTCAAGCTTTAAAGAATTTCGTACAAGTATTCGTGAAGAAGGTATTTTCCGTAAGATTTCCACAATCTTAAGGATATCTTCATTATATTCTTATGGAAGATACTAGAGGTTCTACTCGGAAAAAAAGAAGAAGGAATCGAAAGGGGAGTTTGACAGCTAACAAAGAGATGGATCCCCATTTCCCATTGATGGCAATATCTATCAAAGTTAAGACGCCTAATGACACAAACTCACACAAGAAGTCTTGGGGCCCGAACCAACCATATCCCTTACCTAAAATGGCCCGTACGGAATTTATGAAACCATCAAAATTGTATTTTGAGGTTGTCTTCCTAAACTTTTGACCGAAATCATCTGTCCATGTTTCAAAAACTCTAAAACACAGAAACTTGCACAAAATCCAAACGAACGACTTGACGATCATTTTATCAGTCCCAGCAAGTCATAAATTACTTGGATCACTACAGGAAAGCTCTAAACGCTAAAAAGATTTAAAAAAAAACAAAGAAAAAAACTTGGAGGATCATTACACAAAATTCATAATATCTTACATATAACGGAAAGAGGTAGCATATATATCTAACCTTATTTAGGGATTGACAAACATAACATTATTTATTGGTTTTCATACATAATTAATATGTATATTCTCCAAACATAAAATTTTATTTCATACAAGCACAAACACACGCACACATAATGTATTGAAACATTAAACATCATAAATTTCTTATATTTTGATAAGGTGATCCTCCATATCCTTGATTGAATCAAGGAAAAAATCAAAGTCAATGAGGGGCTCGGGGGTATCTTCCGTTTTTTTCTCATACATAAATGTCAATGTAGTCCATTGATGTTCACTGGATGTGATAACAATTAAGGAATAATACAACTCTAACACATTTCCTGAAAGTGATTGATTTATTTTGAGAGTCGACGACTTCAATCACTTGCTTAAGAAATTTTTCTTGTCCATCTGTAATCATTTGAATCAGAGAATTCAAGAGATGTTAATCCTAAATAAAATGTTCAATTCCTTGTAAAACTTCTAGACTAACACAAAATAATGTATCTTCATCTAATTATTTATTTTGTTTTTCCTCACTTTTCACATTGGGGAGAATATGGAGATCAGTGGGACATGTATAAATTTGGTTATACTATGTTTGGTATGACTGAAGTAATTTTAATTGAAATGTTTCGTTGCAAAGTGTTTGAAAAATATTTCCAGATGTTTAATTAGCAAGTAAAAGATGTACTACTAAAATCATCTATCTATATATAAAAGGAGAGGAAAAAACGACACGTGTCAGCACCACAATTATTCTTGAATTTTATTATTTTTAGTTATTTTAAATAATAAATTCAAATTCAATAACTTAATTGTCTTTAGTTAATTTAAATAATAAATTCCATTTTAAAACAAAATAACAATTTAAAACAGTTTTTTAAAAATCAGATTGTTTTTAAATAACTTATTATCATATTTTTTATTGTATTGCCGATGGAAAAGTGGGTAATAATTCACTAAATTTTAAAATCCTTTTAATCATACATTATTATTACTAATAATAATAATAATAATTGAATTTCAAAAATATGTGTAAACTTATAGAAACCACCATAAAATTTTGATTTTTTAAATTACCATAATAATAATAATAATAATTGAATTTCAAAAATATGTGTAAAATATTGAAATAACAAAATTTTAGAAAAATAATAAATAATAAAAAAATAAAATAAAAAACGGCTGTGAATCAACCATTTTCAAAAAATAAAAATTAAAGTTTTTAACTCTTATTAATAATAGATAAAAAGAAAAAATGGCCACTAATTAATATGGAAAAATCATTTAAATAATAAATTTATAAATTGAAAAAGTATAAATGAAAAAGAAAATCAAAAGGGTTGTGAATCAACCATTTTCAATAAATAAAAATTAAATAACTTAACTCTTATTAATATTAATAATAATAATAATAATGAAAAGTAAAATGGCCACTAATTAAATGTGAATTTTTCAAAAAAATAACCAACTCACGAATTTATTTACTTTTTAAAAAAAGAAAATGTATATAAAAAAAAGACCCAAAAAAAAAGGATAAAATCTAATAAATTCCATGTTTATCTAACTTCCCATTTAAATCTGAAAATTTGCTTAAAGGATAAT
>JAJOOF010024816.1:0-10916 GCA_029582545.1 Solanum lignicaule | reverse complement strand
TTAAATATTTAAACAATAATTATTTTATAACAAATAAATACTTTTATTTTGTAGGTGTAGACTATGAAATTGATAATGATCTACTAGCCATCCTAAGGAAGACATATGTTGATCGAATTTCTTTACAACTATTACAAAACACCAGTCTCCTTCAACGACAAGCTCTCGATATGTATGCATCTGTAAAAAAGTGGAGGGTATTATTCCTTAAAAAGAAGGCGGAAGCTTTAAGGCATTAAATATTTTGTAACTATAATGTCGACATTTGAATTATGTGTTGTAACATATTAAAAAAAAGAACTTTTAACAAGTTAAATACTTGATATATTATAAGAATTGTATAATTGAAGTCGTTATAGTATTAGTTTTAAAAACAATTCACTTGATAACAATATTTTTGAATGATGTGTCTTGCAATGATCATAATATTAGTTGAATATGTTGCACTGTTAATTGATTAGAGCTTGTATTTTACACGTCATACACTTATATTTTAGAAGTATTTATACTAATTAGCATGTTGCACGTGTTTGAAAACTGGATATAATAAATGTCCTAACTAATAATTTTGCTTAATTGATATTGTACAAGTATGTGTATACATATATATGTATATACTAGAGCCTATGCTAGCACAGACCCAACATATGTTATTTTTTTGTCTCAATTTATGTAATATAGATAAAATTTGAAGAGTCAATCAATTTTTTAATATAATTTTTAGATATTTAAAGTTGTTTATTATTGTAATTTATAAAAAAAATTATGTGATATAGACATAATTTGGAAAGTCAACCGATTTTTTAATATGATTGTTAGATATTTAAAGTTGTTAATTATTGTAATTTATAGTTTTTTTTTTTATTTAACTTTCAAATATATACTTCGAAGGAAATAATTTTAGCTGTAAAAATATGGTTGATTTACCCATACAGCTAGATAATATAAGAATAACTTGTTTCATTCCAAAAATATAAAATGCCAAGAGAAACAAATTTTAAAGTTTCAGTTTTCATAGAAATAACTTTCTATGATAATAAAATCACAACTTGTTGTCAAATAGACAATGGGTCTGAAGCAAGCCTAGCAAAATCTTTTTTAATAAAAGATTGGGACGTAAGAAAAAACAATATCTCTATGATTGGAATCACAGGAGATAAAGAAAAACTAGATAAATCAAAAGAAAATGTAGAAATAATATTAGGATAAAAAATTGTTTCAATAAACAAATTATTTGCTTATGATAAATAGTAGAAATATGTGTATTGCTTACCTTCGTATATTGATATTCCATCTAGTAAAATTCCTTTTACATGGTTAGCTGTTGCTCCTGTTTGTATCAAGATCTCTTGATATTTCCATTCTGTTCCATTGAAAATTCTTCCTTTAATCTTAGTTATATTTGGATTTTCAAAGATTTTGGAAGGATATCTATTAGATATACTTTTTCTAATGGAATTTCTTCCATATTCTATTGAAAGTCTCGGATTACTAGTACTTCCTATTTCTTGTGTTTTTCCAAACTGAATTTCGTATTCATTTGGAATTTGAGCTTGCTGAATTTCTGCTTCAACAATTCTTGCTATCCCAGCACATTCTTGATCTATTTCGATCATTTCTTTGTTTTTGTATACCTTATCATAGTTTGAATTTGTAACTGTGTATAACGCTTGGTAATATATACTCATTATATGATTACCTGGTTTGAATAAATCATTTCTTTTTATCTGAAAGTGTAAACTCAAGGCGTCATTGAAATCAGCGTCTTTGAGTGAAATGCAATATTTTGGGTAATATGTGAATAGAAGCTTTGTATAGGCTAGGTTTCCCTCTACTATACCAAGATTTCCTTCTCTTGCATTTATAAATCTTTCATCTGATAGATTTATAACTATTGGACAATTAATTCCTTCTTTAAAAGTCGATTTGACTAATATTTGGATTCCTCCTAAATGAACATAATTCATTTTCTTTCTTTTTCTTTCAGGAATTTTCCTAAGGATTTGATCTATCATAGGTTTTGTTAATAGGTTTAGTTTGTGCTTTCCTGTTGTTTGGGTAATTTCTATTACCTTTTCTATCTCTTGATATTCATGATAAGAAATTTTATCTCTTGCGAATATTCTTTGCATTCTACTTAGTAGATTATCTTCTGTCTTAAGATTTAGTTTTAATCCTTGAATTTTTCTAAATGTTTCGCCATCAAAGGTTGCCTTTAAGGCATATCCTCTGTGATCTTCTTCAGTTTCTAATATCTGAACTGAATTTTCTTGTTCTTGAATTTCCTTATTCATTTAGTTAGAGTCTTCAGAACTAGACGAGTATTCTTCATAGATTTCATCAAAGAAATCCTGACTTTTAATTGATTTTATTGATTCGAGATCTGAATCGATTTCTGTTCTGTCAATTTTTGAGATTTTTACTCTTCTTTTGTTACATTCGTAACTCTTATGGCCTTCTTCGCCACAATTATAACATTTGCATTTTTCTGCTGGTTTAGTTTTCTTAAATTCCTTTTTCTGTTTATAATATTTTTTCCTAGGTACAAAATTTTGTTTAGAAATTTTTTTCTTTTTTATTAATCCTTTGTTTAGTTTTCTCTAGATTTTTATCTAATAAAACCAATTTGGTATATAGATAGAGAAACCTTAATAACAATATTACAGGTTATAAAACCTCTACAAGAAGATCTAAAAAGAAAAATATTATCTATAATCACTCTGAGAAAGAAATTTGAGGAAGAATTATATGAAATACATTATAACTTCTCTGAAGAAAGATTTGATATGAGTACTTCTGATTATTACTTTTCAGAATAAATCATGAGCCTAAAAGAAGTCTCAGAATTGTTAAAAGACTTGATAGAAAGTCATAAACAAATTACCTTAAGGTTAAAAATGATAGAAATAGAATTAACTGCTATAAAAGAAAATCTTCCTGGAAGAATAACAAACATATTAGAAAAAACTGAAAAAATTGACAAAAGAATAAGTCAAAAATACATAAAAGAATTATTAGCAAAAGAATTTGCTAGTAAAAACACTTATCAAAAAGGAAGTATGGATGAAATGCTTATCCAAAAATTCCTTGAAAAATTTGAAGAGTCAATCAATTTTTTAATATAATTTTTAGATACTTAAAGTTGTTTATTATTGTAATTTATAAAAAAAATTATGTGATATAGACATAATTTGAAAAGTCAACTGATTTTTTAATATGATTTTTAGATATTTAAAGTTGTTAATTATTGTAATTTATAGTATTTTTTTTATTTAACTTTCAATAATATATATAATCTCTTTGTCTTAATTTATGTGGCACTAATAAATTTTTTATGTATTGTTGAAATTCAAATTAGAGGAAATTTGAGTTGGACTGAAGTAAAAAATAAATATGTGTACTATTAATTAATGTGATTTATAGTAATACTAGTTAACAGGTTCGCACGGTAATAAAAGCTGCATTAAGTATATTTTTATAAGATTAGAGTAAGAGATCTTTCAAAATTTTGAATATTTAAAACACTTTAATCTTTTTTTTCAAATGAATTAGAGTAACACTTAATTAGATGTGTTTCTTTATTTTTGAGTTTTATTATATTAATTAATAAAGTAAAGGTGAGAAAAAATTAATCTAAAAACTATTTTTTCTTTAAAAAGTATGTAAAGAGAGAAATAAACTTGAAGAAAAATTAATATAGTATATATAATTTACAATATATATTTTTTTATTTTAATCATTTATTTCTTAAGCATGAGTAAAATACAAACTAAACAGGATTCATCTATCCTAATAAATCAAACAATTTTTTCTCTCTCTATGTTTTGGAGTACAAAGTTAGGAGAGACACAAAATTAGTATATATCATTTTAATATTATAATAATATGCATCTTTACTTTGCCGCTTTAACAATATTTTTTGTCCATTCATGGGAATCATATGATATTCTTTACTCTCATTTAAAGTCTTATTATATTGGCATAATTAGTGTCATTTTGTTGTATTAATCTATTTGGAGTTAGTGCTTATGTTACATTTTCATTTTGCAATTTTTGTGTAATTAATTAATTAGTTCATATAAAAAAAGAGAAAAAATATGATTAATACTTAAATTAAAAGTTAAAAATATCAATCATCTTATTTGTTTCAGTTTGTAAGATGAGGATTTGAGAGGATTCTCATCCGGCTCTTAATCAGCGAAAGAAGGAGTACAAGAGGTCTCACCCGGCGGGCAAATTTCTAATTATTTTGTAGGGAGGAGGATGTTTTATATTTGAAAAAAAAACTAATTTAAATAATTTTTTTGTTTAATTTTTTATCCACCGTTGACTATCAAATAAAATGTAAATAATTTGTCCTCCTCTTTTCTAAAATAAGCGATATGAAAAATTACTAAACTTAAACTTTCTTTCATATTATTTTTCGATATGATAACAAAAGATCATACATGTTAGACGCATAATCTTCTTTTTTAAAGTCTTCATTTTGTTTTTAAATTTTGTGCAAGTTAAAATATGAAAAATACCAGAAAAAAATGCCAATAGTAATGTAGAGGAAGGGACTAACTATTTTTCAAATCAAATAAAAATAAACCTACAAATTCATAATAATAAAATTGAAAAGCATTGATAATAATATTTCAACAAACAATTCGATACAAAATTATGTCATCATTTCTGAATTGTTTTAAGTATCAAAGAACAATTATAGAAATAATGAATAATGAATATCCTTAAAACTCTTGAGGATCGGAATTACAAAAATCATTAAAGGTGTAATTATATAGAGAGAGAATCAAAATTTTAAAATGGTGACAAAAAACAGAAAAAAAAAAGAGAAATATAATGTTATATCGAAATTACTATAATTTTTTTTCCATTTTTACACAAATTTATTCTTACAATTCAATATAGTATGACTGAAATATAGGACTTCAGTTTATTTAGTATGACCGAAATATAGGACTTCAGTTTATTTTTGTATGGATTTTAGTATGTTCCGGTGTGGTAACTTTATTACATTATAAAAGAAGATAGAAAATAAAAAGATATATTTCATTATTCTAATTCAAATTTTAGAAATCTTGAGTTTTAGTAATAAGTAATATATATATTGAGTAACTCTTCTATTTTTGGATATATTTAATTCTAGCTAGCTGATATTTTTCTTATTTCTTATTTTTACAAAAGGAAATATTAGTAATAAGGAAAAAAAAAATTATCGTAGTACTATACACGCGTGATGAATTAAAATATAAAACTCATGTATGCAATATTTTTTTCTTTATCTTTATCTAATCTTATTCAATTTCATCCCTCATCCAAAGTAACCAAATAAATCTCCATAATTTTGCATTTTGCTTGAAATAATTTCTCTTACTTTTCAACACGATATCATTCTTCCCTATGAATTCATCATATATAAAAAATAAAAAGAGGATAACTCAAAATTCACAAAAAAATCACATATAAAAGCAATATTTAAGGCATTTCAAGAAATAAAGAATTCAAGCTATTTTATCTACCATATGAAAAATAAATTACTCTTATGACGTAAATATGAAAAAAATCAAAGAATAATAAATAATAATTCATCACTCAAATTATGTTAAACAAATTAAGAAAATATGACATCTCCAATTAATATATGTATGATTAAAGTAAATTAATAGATAAATCATACTCATAAATAAAATAGGAAATCCTATCTTTTGAATCTGGAAACCAAGAAAAAGTATAAGTTAGAGCAAAAATGTCCATGCTCAAGTTCTTACCTTTTCAAAAGATAATTATGAAATCAAACATAGTAATTAAACTCTAATGAATATGAACATTTGCTTACACCAAAAAAATAAATCAAAAACTAAGAATAAATATTTACTCCACATAATTTTACTAACCGATCAGTCAAGAGGATTAAGTGTCACGACCCAGACCATCGTGATTGGCACCCACATAACTCTTCGGTGGGAGAACCACTACTACAACCCAAACCAAGCAACTAAACCAAAACTAAGGCATTTAAGTTACGGAAGCAAGTTAAATACTAAGGAAATAAATAGAGTTCCCATAAACTCTAACAAAAGTTTAACAATTTGAAACTAACATTGCGGAAGTAATGCCATGAACCTGAAAGTCAATGTACCAAAACATCTAAAGTTCAACAAGTCTAAACAAGAAGGGATGCAACCCCAATCTAATGAGCTAATCAACTAACTATAACATAGTCTAAGTCCGGAAATGGTGGACATAGACGAAAGAGAACCCATGACAGCCTGGAAGAATTGGTTCACCCTTGAATTCGAACGATCACTGATCTCCTAAGCGAGGTCTGTTAGTAGCCGCTTGAAGATGCCCTGTACTCAACAAAAATAAGAGCAAGTGCAGTATCAGTACACAACCACAATGTACTGGTAGGATTACGCGGCTATCCCAGTAACTGCAACACACATAAGTCAAACAACAATATAATCGCATGCATATATCGAACATATACAATATCATCAACATTTATGAACAACGAACAACTTCACATGTCTCAAAATACACAATTATGACAAGTCATTGGTCCTCTCATGGAACCCAAACAGTTAGCATACCAGAACTTGGTACCCGATCCAATGATTATGCCGGAACGTGGCAACCGATCCCATAATTATGCCGGAACGTGATAACCGATCCAAGTTAGTTATGCCGGAACGTGGCAACCTATCCATTCAACACACCACAATCGCAATCACAAGTATATCCTCAAGATCATACAATTAAGTCATGATTTCATGGTAACCATCATTCATCTACCTCATTACAACAAGTGTGATGAATAATGCAACATTCATATACATACATGTATCATAATGAAGCAAGAACAAACATACATCACACAATCATAGAATCACAACCATCACCTACCTCGAAACAAGCTTTGAAACCCTAAGAAACTTGATACTTCCCTTTCCAGATTCGTTCCGCTTGTTCTTGGTATACAAAATCAATATAATACGAGAATCAATATACAATCTCTAATTACCCGAATTACTAACAATTCTATGAACCCTAGATCGTACCCATGATCCCACGTATCCAAAATAGGGTTGTTTCCACCATAAAATCTAGATCAAAACTCTCCCTATCGTTAATTTCCCATTCTATTACGTTCTACGGATTGAAAAACGTATTTGAGGAGTGAAAAACTTACCTTTAGCCTCAAGAATGGTGGAAAACTGTTAGTAGTCGCTTGGGGTTTCCACAGCGGCCCTCACCCTGCTACAACGACCCTCACCCCGCTGTAATAGGACCTTAGTAAAGGTTAGGTGTGTCTCAGGGATTTTGGGCATAGGCTGGAGGGGTACTTATGCATTTTCCCCTTAAAAAATGAAACATGAAAATTATTTATATATTTAAAATAAATCACTACCACACAACATATCATAAAATTTTTGTGCCTACACTTTCTATGAGATAATATCCATAACTAAGCATATTAAACGCATGCAAAATTTAAATTATTCGTACAAAAGTCTTATAAATAAATAATTGAAAATATAAATATGTTTTTAAGTTTAATGTACAAGGAAGTTATAATCAATAATTAATAGTATATCCTATTATGTATGTGTGGTATTTATAATTTAAATAGAAAGTAAATATTTAATAATAAAATTCATTTTGTCATGTCATTATTATTTATTACATTATTATAATTTTAATTTTCTTAAACATGTTTCTAAGAAAATTTTACTTATTAGTAAATCTCCAAATAAAAGGAGTTTTTAGATAAAAAAAATTTCCCAAATACATTTTGAAACCATTCATGTCAACAAACTAGTTTCCTTGAGAATCTTTTGTTGATTCCACATGTCCATCAATTAATTAAATACTTTGTTTTATTTTATGTTTATTTAATCTTTGATTCTACCATTTTCCTATTCAAATCACTTTTGCTTATTTTATTAGTGTCCTTTTATATAATTTGTTAAATGTAATAGTAAATTATCTCATTAATATTTTTAATTGAATTAAGAAAAGATTTCAAATAATATAAATTTAAAGGTAAGTATGGAAGGATCAGTAAATCTATAGCTAGTAAAAATTCTAGAAATTTTTTTAAGTTATAAAAATCCTACGTAAATCCCCAAGAAACAATTTCCATCTCAATTCATAGCAATATAATCCCCCAATATTTCCCTAAGTAATTAATTTCGTAGGTAAATCCCCAGGAAAAAGTTCCTAGCTAAATTCGTAGCAAATAATCTCCAAATATTTCCCCAAGTAATAAATTTCGTAGGTAAATCCCCAACAATAAGTCCCTAGCTAAATCCTCATCAAATAATCCCAAATAAATTTCCAGGTAATAAAATTTCATATAAATTTCCACCAAAATATCTGCATGTAAATCCGTAGGATAGATTACCTATAGATTTTTCTATGAATTAAAAAAGGTTTTTAAAAAATGTATATTTTTCCATGTATCTGCGGATTTACCTAGAGATAGTGTACCCGTCGATATATTTCTCCAGGTGATGTCGCAAGTACAAATTTTGCGCAATATGGCACCAAATTAACCTGTAGAATTTGTAAGGAAAATACAATTCACTAATAATATATCCTAATATTGAGAAATTTAAAATAATCGCAAGAAAATACGCATCTATTTCCTGTGAAATTTATCCCTAGGTAAGATCCCCATATAATTAACTGTTTTCTTGTAGTGAATATGACTTACAGTAAAAAATTGAGCTTCATGAAATAGGAGGAAGAAAACTTTGAGGAATGAAACACACTTCATACGAGGCTTAATTAATATATTTGAATTCGACTTCCCTATAGCGGAAAAAAACCTACAAATAATAGTGGCAGAAATATAAATTTTGTTTACTAAAGAACCAAATGTGATGAATTCAACCATTCTAGTAGCGTTATAAGTTGTGGACTGAGAGGTGCAAGAGTAGTAATATAACATTGCAATTGAAAAATCATTTTCCTTTGTTTATATGAAGAAACCTGTAGAAAGGGATAAAACAAAAAATCAATTTTCAATCATTGGAATTTTTATCAGAGTTAAAAAAAGGTCATCAAAATAGCAAAAAAAATATTGCAATAGTTACATGAATCAATATGACTTACCATAAAGCTTAGTGGTGTAAATGTGATCACAAGTCTAGGCTATTTCCCTTTTGTTTTTGATTTATTGCTTCAAACATAATAGATGTGGCTAATCTCTATTCTTGAGTGACTAGATTGTTGTTCGGGTTTATTTGAAATTTGGAGCTCATTGTTTTAAGATCATAATTCATCACAACTCTGTTTCTTTATCCGGTTCTTAACTTTACCTTTCAAATGTTTCAGATTTCCTGTTCATTATTTGCTTCTACACGTTGATAAGTTTATAATAATTCAAGGTCAAATCAATTCATTTCCAGCATATCTTACCTTCTTTTGTGTTTCGTGTTGTTTCAGTTTGGATAGTATTCCACTATTCATTTGCTGCCTAGAACACTCTTTATATACACTTCAGGTGGCAGGTTGTTTGCTGTTTACTTATTCATTGTAATACAATCTGCTCTTATTATGTCCATAAATGCTCCCTTAAGTTTATTTGATTACTTCATTGTTTAGCTTTCTTGTTACCCTCAAATTTCAATGGTTTTTTGTTTTTGTTGATTTTGTTACTGTTAAGTGCCAAATGTTTGTTGATTAATATTTAGTAGCTCATCTTTTTGTGTTCTTAAAAGTTCTAACAGTAGACATTGGCAGTATTCCCTTTTGGTCTTGAGATAATTAAGTTGATTTTTATTTTCAATTAAGTTATATCTCATTTGTTTTATTTGATTCGTATGCTAATTTTGTTTCTTTCTTTTTGTTGTATGAACCTTTTCCGAGTCCGTGGTGGACTCCTTCTCTCTTGCATCTTCGAGATGAGCCATAGAGTCTCAATTTTTCTCCTTTGAGTCAGTCATGTCATCGGAACAGTTCTATGGAGGGCTGGAATTGATTACCGGTCCCGGAAAGTCCAAAAATGAGTTGTATAGATGTTGTATACAGCAATATACAACTGATATATAGGTTGAGGTGCTGAAATATAGATCCAAACTGCTGAAATACAGGTTGAAATACAATTACAGATCTCGGGAAACCTAAAATGGGTTTGTATACATGCTATGTACAACAATATACATTCATTGTATATTGGGTTGTTCAGCAGCGAAAATGGGCCAAAAGCCCAAAAAAATTTCAGCAGCATATCTTTGAGATAAATGGGCCAAACCCCATCCATTTTGGCAGTTCTCTTGTTAGACTTAGGACAAGACTTGGGCCAAAAGCCCATCAGATTGAAATTTGGGCAAAATGCCCAAATTTAATATTTTTTTCCTTATTCTTATTCATTTTGTTATTGTATTAACTAACTTTTGTTTTGTTTGGTTTAATTTAATTAAATTCCCAAAGATAACTTTTTTTTATTTTATGTTTAAGTGAAATGTTTATGTTTTATTTATTTATGTTGTTTATCAAATAAAAATCATTTCTTAAAAATTATTTCAAGTAATATTTTGAATAGCCTTCAATTTTTCTTTAATTAAGTATTTTTAAAGTTAGTCAAATTTTAGTCAAGTCGTAGGTCAACTGCGAGTTAGCGGACTTGTCATTCTGCATCAATACACAATCCAATCTAACTCTGGACGCATCACAATACACAACAAAGCCTTGTGTACCTTCTGATAAGGTCAACACTGGGGCAGTAGTCAACCTAGCTTTCAATTCCTGAAAGCTCTTCTCACAAGCTTCAGACCATTGAAACTTTGCTGTTTTCTGAGTCAACATTGCCAATGGGGATGAAATAGATGAGAACCCCTCGAAAAACCTTCTAGAATAACCAGCCAATCCCAAGAAACTCCTAATATCAGTTGGAGATGTGG
>JAJOOF010024814.1:0-13081 GCA_029582545.1 Solanum lignicaule | reverse complement strand
TGGACAATATGTTTGTACTTGTGTTTACAATTGTAACCTTGATGAATTAAATTCTCTAAATTAATTTTTATTTCAAACACATAAATGATTTACAAGTGGTCTATTTGAAGGTTGTTCTTTATATAAGAGAATTATTTTTTTAATCCTTTTCTAACAATTATTTTCTTATGTTTTTATTTAACCATCTGAATATGAAACCTAATAATGCAACCAAACTGAATGCATACCATGTAGACTCATCAAAAGAGCAAACCATGTACTTTCCACATAAAGAATCTTCATTTCAAAGGGAGATCTAGTACATTAGTCGCGGATTTATGCGAACATAAGTAACTTTGGTTCAAATTTTATAAGTGTGGTATTACGATGTATTGTCTAATCTATGAGGATCAAGTTTTTCTCCTTTCTTAAACCCTTGTACGAACGTAGACCCTCGACTATTGTGAGACACATTTCCTTCAAACTTTGTGAATCTTCTCAGGATGTATCCGACTTTGAAAATACTATCAAATTCCAAGTTTTCATCTAAAGTCTCTGATGAGTGTGTATGAAAGTTCATTAAATTTCTATATAAAATTATTTTCGAAACCTAAAGTTGGCTTGTAGTCTTTTTCACCAACCCATGCCTAAGAGAAATATCTAAATGTGTCCTTATTTAAAATAAAAATAAAAATATATTTTACATATATAAATTTATTTGGTATGTTCTGATATTTTTTATTTCATTTTTGTAAAATTTAAAACGTACCAAATAATTCGATGTAGTTATAACTTGTCACGCGCTAATCGAGGGGACCCTCAACTGACACTCGATACCTTATTCAACAGAGCTAGCCATTGAAACATAACTAAAAGGAAACAACGAGTGCCGACATGCACATATAGAATAACGACTGAAATATTATGTTTGGAGCGACGAGGTCATAACCAAAGTAAGAATAATATAATGAAAGGGAGATCAAGACAAAATCAATTGGTAAAACTTGCAATCCAAAGCATCTAGAGACATATATACATACTAAGCTGACAAGAAATAATCCAAAATAATATTTCCAGAAAGCCTCTAAGAGTACTATACATCAAGTAGTCGGGACAAGGTCCCGCGTCGGTACGTTAACAATTTGTGTGTGAGTTCCATGAGAGAACTGGGTATATACATTTGTGATCAAGTGGGACATGTTTGATGCATTTGTAATTCAAGGATATTGTAATTTGTAACTTGTAACATGTTGTGCCTGTTGATATATATTATATATATGCATGTCTTGGCCTGTACGTAGTACTATGTTGTAGTTACTTGTTTACATTCGCGTATTGGAATTGACCATATGATTCTACTAATATACGGTGTTTGTGTACTAATATTGCACTTGTTCTTTTCTTGTCCACTACAAGATATATTCAGGCCGCTTCTTCGAGACCTCAGTTGAGAAACACACTTGAATGTTTGAATCCAAGAAGGAGCTACTCTTCCGGGTAGCCATGGATTTATCTCTGTTTCTGTGTCCATCTTTTCGAACACAAACCCTTTAGACTAATGGATTTCTGCTTTCTAGTTTTCAGGGTTGCATCCCTATTCATGAGTATTTAGAGTTTTGATACAATGTCTTTCGGATTTTAAGGGTTTTAATTCCAAAATAATATTTGACAAGAGATTTAGTTTATGGGAACTCGATCCTTTTTTTTATTTTAAACTCCTTAGTACTTTTACTTTATTATTTTCCTTCTTAAAATGGTTTGATCGCTTATGTTGGGTTAGTAATTGGTTCTCCCAGTGGAGGGTTAGTGCGGGTGCCACTCATGATGATATGGATCGTGACACTCTGTGACTTGAGACCCTTCTCCATGGAGAACCATTTGTTTACTATGGTAAACCATCATATAGGTTTTTGTGGGTTAAGAGTTGGTGAAAATCTAATATTGGGAATGGAGTTGTGAAATCTAGTCATGTCTTCGTTATAGCATGGGATTCCAAGTTTGCGAGGTTTACCATAGTAAACATATGGTTCTCCATGGAGAAGAGCGTTTTTCAAGGTCTTAATTGACATCTATTCTAGTATATAATTTATAAATCCTTTTGAGGGAATAAAACATATCCACTAATTGGCTCCAAACTTACCAATTAACCCTTTATGTGAATGAAGCTTGATGATTGGAAAAGGTTAGTGAATAATATAGAGTTATATGCTCGTTCTATGATAGAAGTTGGGGGATTGCCTCCTCCTCTCTTCTTCACCATTTAGTGATATTAGTTAGTTATTGCACAGTTTATCATCATTATATGTATACTAATTTATCATCATTATATGTATACTAATTCTGGGAACATGTGTTGTGCCCTACTATTATATAAAATTTATAAATCAAACTCATGTTGATAATACACTAGTACTTTTATCTTATTGTGCCCATCAAATTCATCTCTCGAGTTGGTATAGGCCAATCAACAATTGGACAATACAAAAAGAATCCCCATCCACCATTACATGTTCTTTATATGTATTATTTTATCAAAATTACAAACTAAAAACAAATTATGAAAAGAAAATGTATAGAATGAAAGTTAAAGAAAAAATATTTGTCATATCAAATCAATTAACATGAAAAGTAATAAATTTACATGTCATCATATCATAAAAAATGAAAAAAAGTTAAACAAATCAATATATTAATAAAATAAATGATAAATTAAAAAATTACATAAATATTATAAGATGATGAAACGCAAAAAAGAAACTTGCCAACAAGGAACCCACATATACATTACATGTACACAATCCATCAAATGTTGTTCCAGAGAGGGAAAAAAAAAATTACAATTTCAATCCATTCTAATTTATTTGGAGAATCTTATAATATATTTTAATTTTTAATATTATAAATCTATTAATAAACTTGTATTAAAAATAGTTTAGCAGAAAAATGAACATATCTGGTTCATTTTCATTGCTCCTCTATTATATTTTCTAGTGATGATCATATTCTTGACGTATAAGTCCATCTATATAAGATAATTATGGAGCATAATTAAATTAAATATATCAGATAAGATAATTTGTTGTCTATTTAATTTGATAATTTAACAAAAACCAAAAAAAATGCAAAGTCCACATGCAGTGAAAAGGCATATATAATTGTTTACATCAACATTTATTTAGCATTTAATAAGAACTCCATTAAATTTGGTACACTGTTGATATTCAGTATTCAGTATCTATAATTCATCCGAAAGCAAATAGTCTAATTTTGCAACATAGAATTTAAAAGGCCTTTCAATTAACTCATCATTAATACAACCATTTATTTGACATTTTAATAGAAATTCATTAACTCAATATCCACAACCATTGAAATATTTTTCCTAAGCACAAATTAAGTGACCGTGGTAGTCTACACTAAGAAATGATTCTTACTTAATTCATCCAGGGAAAATATGTAGAAATTTTACTTTAAAATAAAGGATAATTTTGTTGTTCAACTTTTAAAGGGTATTTTGGATTAACAATAAAGCTCATTAAGAAATGGAAAATGGTAAGTTGTAACATCTAATCATGTATTAAGTGTAGTTTAATTATATTTATTGATTTAATTTTAAAAGTTAGTAAAAGACATTTTTGAATTAAAAATATTAGTGAAGGGAATTTTCGTAATCAAACTTTCCCACCTTTAATAAAATATGATATGCTAATTAATATGATCAATTGCTTATTTATTTTGTAGCTTGCTATTTTAATTATTATTTTCCTTAATTCTTCATCGAATACTTTTATTTTAAGCCGAGGTTTTAAAAAAAATGACCTATTTACCCCCGTTAAGGTAAGAATAAAGAATGCGTACTTTCTACTCTCTCAAGATCTTACTTGTGGATTACATTTGGTATGTTATTGTTGTTGTAACCTCTAATGTGAATGCAATTTTAATTTCAGAATATAATACTACAATATTAATTATTTATCTTTGTTTATAATTCTTATGATATACAATTTATCTCTTTCTCAATATTTTTATGTAATAACTTCTAGTTGTATAAAAATGAAAAAAAAAAATATTTTTTAAGATTGAAAAATCATCAGTTCTTTTATGTCTGATCTTTTAATCATTTCTGGAAAAATATATATACATTTACCATATTATTCTAATTTATTATATATAGAACATATATATGATTCTGAATTAGAATATAATAATTATGTTACCTTATAAATATTCAAAGATCTCATTTAGTCAAACTTTTGAACAACTTTCCATAACTTTTCAACAAGGAAACAAATTATAAATAGAAAAAAAAAATGAGCTAGCAAAAACACACTATAAATAGCCTCTTGCATTTTGCACCAAAGTATACCATTGAGATTAACTTGAGAATAATTTTGATTAAGAATGACCAAGTTCTTGAACTTTGCTCTTTGTTTCCTTCTCATTATTTCAGGTTTGTCTTTTATATTCTTTAGTAATTTTTAAATTTGAGATTTAACCTCTTCATTTTTATGACATATATGATTTAAATTTTTGATATAAATTGTATATAGTGATAATATGAGGAATGTTTCACATTGGTTGTAATAGGTTGTTTCTTTGTTTTTCAAGTAACCATCTTTGAGTTTATATAGAAAGTTAATTACCTAATATTATAGGTCAACTTCACCCGAATATATAAAATTTTCTATGTTCATAGAAGAAATATTCAATAGGTTACTACTCTACTGATTGTGCATCTGTCCCTCAGTTAATTTTGTATGAAAATGCACTTGTAGATAGTAGTGTCATAAACTTATGATGAAAAACAAATGATTTCAGTTTTTCTTTTTTTGCATGTGTAATGAAATGTTGTTTTCCATGAATTTGATTGCAGCTGCATTGGATATTAGTCAAGTGAATGCACAACACAGATGTACCGAAATTCTAAATCCAACAGGATGTGTTCTTTATGATTGCAAAAAAGAATGCTTTGAGAAACACAATGGAAATGGTCTTTGCTCAAGTGGTGGTACTATTGGCCAATATGTTTGTACTTGTGTTTACAATTGTAACTTTGATGAATCAAATTCTCTAAATTAATTTTTATTCAAACACATAAATGATTTATAAATGGTCAATTTGAAGGTTGTTCTATATTTAAGATAATGATTTTTTATCCTTTTCGAACATTTATTTTTTTATGTTTTTATTTAACCATTTGATTATGAAACCTAATAATGCAACCAAACTAAATTCATACCAGACTCATTAAAAGAGCAAAACATGTACTTTCCATAGAAAGAATCTTCATTTCAAGGGTAGATCTAGTACATTAGTTGCGGATTTATTCGAACTTAAGTAACTTTGGTTCAAATTTTATAAATGTGTTATGTCGATGTATTGTCTAATCTACGAGAATAAAGTTTTTTCTTTTTCCGAAACCTTTATACGAAAGTAGACCCTTGACTACTGTGAGACACATTTTCATCAAACTTTGTGAGACTTCTCAAAATTATCCTTCTTTCAAAAGACTATGGAACTTCAAGTTTTCATCTAAAGTCTCCGATGAGTGTGTGTGAAAGTTCACTAAATTGTTATATAAAATTAGTTTCGAAACCTAAAATTGGTTTGTAGTCTTTTTCACAAATTCAGGCCTAAGAGAAATATCTAAAAGTGTCATTATTTAAACAATATTAAAATATTATATATATATATATATATATATATTTCTTTGGTATGGCTTGATATTTTTTTATTCATTTTTGTAAAATTTAAAACCTACCAAATAATTCGGTGTAGTTATAAACTTGCCACATCCCAATCTAGGGGATCTGCAATTGGCACTCGATAACTTATTCAACAGAGCTAGCCATTGAAACATAACTAAAAGGAGACAACGAGGGCCAACAAGGCCATATAACTTAACAACTAAAATACTATGTTCGGAGTGGCAATGTCACAACCAAAGTAAGAATAATACAATGAAAGGGCTAGCAAGACAAAATCAATTGGTAAAACTGGCAATCCAACGCATCAGGAGACACATATACATACTAAGCTGACAAGGTTTGAAACCGGAAGTCATAAAATAATCCAAAATAATATTTCCACAAAGCCTCTATGAGTACGATACATCAAGTAGTTGGAACAAGGCCCCGAAAAAACCAAAAAAATTGTACAAATAGAGCTCAAGTACCGAACATATAGACGACCAATAGCTCAGAAACAATGGAGCTTATCAACCCTTAGCTAAACAACAATCCTGGCATAAAGGTGTATCCATGCCCATGTGTGAACCTTCACACACGAAATGCAGTGTCCCTAATTGACGGTACGTCAATACAAATAAAAATGTATTGATATGTAAGGCAGAAAGTAGAATTATTCGTAGTTACGGTAAAATGGATAATAGAGATACTATGTTAAACTAAAATCCTGCTAGCCATAACAGGCAAACAACTGAACTCAAAACACTCAACTTTGTATTGGTACATATGCATAAATGCTAATAAAACCAACTGATAGGACTCATTCATTTTGATTATAGCTACGAGTGGATGCAAATAATATGTCATTATATGAACTCTGGATGCATATAGTATACGATAGTAAAAACTTTCGTGCGTAAAATCTCCTCGTGAATTCATTTAACTTTCATGTGATCATTTAGGCCTATTAAACTCATAATAGAGTCGATGTTTTTGACTCGACTTCAACTTAGCAAATTAATTAGTTAGGAACTCAAAAGGAGAGTGTGATATGCTTAACTTGATTTATTCTAACTGATTCCGAGTTGGTAATAGTATGATCCTTAAGTCGATTTAGAACTCATTGACACCTCTACATATTGGTTTTAGGATATCGAATTAAAGATTGGTGAACATATTAAAATTTTATAGTTAGTAGTGTATCGGTGCGGGGACGAATTACTTAATTTTCTTAAATGATAAATTAACATAAAACATTTATTGTGAACCCTAAGGATAAAGTCCCATCCAATATTCTTAGAAAAACTACTAATCACATCGAAGCACAATCACTTTCTAAAACTGGTCGAAGAAAAACAAATCTCTCTCTGTTTCTTCTCCAAGTTCTTGTTCTTCTCCTGTTAATAATGTATTCTACATTTTTCAACATACTGATATATGAGAAGAATTACAACTTATTATATTTTTCAATAATTTTTCATTAACTAAATTACAATTTTAAAATATTAAATTAATGGCATAACCCAACCGATCGGATCGTGCGCGCACCTACTCTAACACCTAGATAGGAGAATCCTTATCACCCAATTTTAAAACAGATAATACAAAAATTAAATAAAACATAGGAAAAAATCTTTAATGTTTTAAAATCACCATGAAACTCGGTCATCTTTTACAAACGACCGAAAAACCCTCATAAGAAACTAGCCTAAAACATGTACAAGAGCAACTAAGGAGATACAAGGTACAAAAGAAAACATGACGTAGCTCCCACAATAAGGAAAGATGAGTAGAAGCTTTCAGAGATCATCATCGTCTTCACCTATGAAACATCACTAAATCCTGCAACCAAACTATGTCAAGTGGTATAGCAAATCTAGTACCAGTACAAACAACCCATACTGATAGGCATCATCGATCGATCCAAACCTACCACTTAATATCATGTAGAATAATCAAAGAAACATGCAACTTGAGGGTCAAATTAAGATCATCTCCATATACTCTAGCCCAAGTCACATCACCTCTTTCCGTTACCTACTGTAATATTTAAACATTCATCACTCTCATACTAGATCATAGTCAAACCTTCTATCACATAAATATATCCCCCAAATACAAGACTACTAACCCTTGTCACTCCTTGCCTTACACACCTCCATTATACGACATGTAAACAAGTAGCTCCAAACTTCGAGAAATTTCCAATTACCACCCACAACATTTAACATGTCTTCCCGGTCCATACAAGAAGCCACCCCGGCCTTTAAACATACCAATGTAGTCCTTTAGAGACTAACACACAACTACACATTTAAGGACATGGTACCCGATTCAATAAATTACATAACTCTGTGTGTGGGGGCGCGAGCTCGTCAGCTTGGCATTGATCCAATAATAATAATAATAATATATATATATATATATATATATATATATATATGATAGAATGCGTGCATCCACTGTCAGTCAATGGACCAGGTCCCTTGACTCAATAGAAGCAGTAATAAAGAACGAATACAGAAGTAAACAAGACACAAGCAATTTACGTGGAAACCTCCTTGCTCAAGGGAGTAAAACCAGGACTTGTCACACAGGATTTTCAACTGTTTCACTAATCTTCTTAAGAAAAAGTGAACCACAGTTACAACCAACGTGAGAAGAAGTTATGAATCTCACAACCAAGTAATAACTCTATTACTTGAAGAGCCTAAGCAGATGTCACTCTGCCCACTAAGCTATCACCACTAGACAACTTAGACTTCAACTAAGCAACTCGTATGTTGCCCACTAAACCACCGCGCTCTGGATGACTTAGACTTTGACAAAGCAGCACACAATGTTGCCCACTAAATCTGTTAACCTTAACTGATTTAGACTTTTAGAAACTGAACACAATATCTGAATCCTTTATAGATTAGGAACATATTTACAATGTATGTGCAGAAGAAATAATTCTAAGGCACCTAAGCTTGCAGCTCTATCAGGTCCTTGTTGTTCTTAAGGATGATTTTTCACTTCAGTGTAAACCTTTGCAAGAGTTCTTGAGAGTTTTTCAAGTTGCAAAAACTAAGGTTGTGACTATTGAAAATAATCTTTATGAAGAATAGTCACAACCTTCGAGGCCATGCCATTGGTCGAGGTTTCTGCCACTTGTGCCATAGTTGGAGACTGTGCACCAATCAATTGTACTTTTTCCAGCCTAGCAGTTGTGTGTATATGTGCACAAGGGATTAGGTCCCTTCACAAGGTCCCTGGGTTTGTCAAATCATCAAAACTACAAATAACATTTTTCCCTTTTTTGATGATGACAAACTGTACACCAGTGCCTACAATTTGTTCCCATTGACGATCAAGACCCCTTATTCAATTTATTCATTCCCCCTGTCAATCAGGGACACAAGTGCCTACAATTTCTTCCATTTTTCTCCCCCCCTGTCGATCAAGACGGCAACCCCAGCCTGAGCACCCAGTGATTCCCCTTTTTGGCATCATAAAAAAGAAGTGCAGTAAACCAACAGAACAAGTAAGATCATTTAAGTAAGATCACAGCCAGGGGCAACACTAACATGGTTATAAAAATAGGAAACGATAGAAATTAGTCACAGCAAAACAAGATTCAATTTCGTTGCACACAAGTCAGCATTCAATACATTTAATTTAAATTGAAATTGAGAACCCTAGACACTATCCACACAAAAAAAAAAACGACACAGGAAGGAACAGAGAGGACTATGAAGAGGGAGGCTTATGGGAGAGGGAGTTGATAACAAGAGTGAGCTTGGAATTCGCTACATCATTATCCTTTATCATTTTCTCTTGTAAAGCAGCAATTTTAGCAAGGAGCTCTTCATTCTGCTTCTTCAGTACCAGGTCCCTCAGTTTGCGCTTTGAGCAATTCAGCCTTTAGTAAGGAAATTTCAGCATCTTTGTTGCTCACTCGCACGGTCATCTCCTCCAGTTCATGCTTCAACTGGTCTTGTTCCATAACCAACTGAGATATATTGCTCAGTATCATTTTCTCTTGGAGAGCAACAATTTTAGCAAGGAGCTCCTCATTTTGCTTTTTCAATTCCTTAACTTCTTCAGTACCGGGTCCCTCAGTTTGCGCTTTGAGAAATTCAACCTTTAGTAAGGCAATTCCAGCATATCTTTGTTGCTCACTCGCATGGTCATCTCCTCCAGTTCATGCTTCAACTGGTCTTATTCTATAACCAACTGAGATATCTTGCTTAGTGGACCAGCTTTTCCTTCAATGCACTCACGTAGTCAGAGTGAAGGCTTCTTGGCAGTACCAATCTTACCCGTTCCCACCAGAATGTTGAGATGGTGAAACACTTTGGTCAGGAAATAGCCATAGCCCATGCCATGCTTACCCTTGTGTTTGATCACTAATTTGTACAAGTGCTCCATCATGAGAGCAGGAAGATCTATAGGCTCGAACTTGCACAGTGCTTCCATGATAAATAGATCAGTTGTAGAGGCAGCAGTCCTTTTTTTCGTCCGAGGAAGAAGAACTTTATTGACAAATTCGAACAATAACTGATACTCTCTTTTCATGAGGTTCTTCTGAACCCCTGCACGACGTGTGTTAGGGATCTTGGAACATTCTTTCACAAATTCCGTAGTGCAGGTTTTTCCGACCAGGGACCTGATCCCTTCTCTGGGTACTTCAAGTATTTGTCCCAATAGGTCCTCATCCAAATGTAAACTCTTGTCACCTACATTGGAGTTAATGCTACCATCCTCTGTAAATTCTATGTTGTAATATAATTCTCTAACCTCTTCCTCATGTAGAACAAGAGATTTAGTCTGAAATAGGTGAGTCCAAGACTGAATTTCCACAAGATCATACAAAGAGTCCATCCCTGGCTTGGTGATGATATCAGGGTCAAACACCCATCCTCCCAGAACCCTCTGTAAACGCAGATTGTTGATGATGGTCTGTTTGCTTACTGAATGGTCATCCTAGTTCCTTTTGGGACCAGGTTTCGGTGCAGAGGTTTGCTGAACAACATGAGATATTTCTCTCTTTCTCTTGGATGGCTCCCTTCTCTTTTGTGAATCTTTACCCTTCTTCTTTTCAGAATCAACCCTTTTGCTCACAGAAGCCCTAGATTTTCTTTTACTGGTCTTCTTCACATGTTTTGCCTTTTCCTTGATAATATCAACCAGGGAGGCTCTTCTCTCATACATTCATTCTCAGAGTCTTCAATGGAAACATCCACCACACCAACAACAGACATTTCAAAGATTGCCTTGCCAGATTTCCTTTTCCTTCAATTTTCAGCAGTAGACTTTTCATTGAATTTCATAGCATCCCCCATGAGTTTTTGGTTGACGGCTCTGGTGGAAGATGATTGTCACTCCCCGAGACTACACCCTGGGCGGGACCGGCACTCGAAGACCATTGATGGCCCCAAGCGAACCCTTGGCCTGACTTACTTAACTCAACAGAATAACTCCATGCAATTAAAGGTCATAAAACAACCCAACTTATAAAATCTTGGCCAAAAAAGGCAGCTCGAGTCTCAAAATAGAATATTTATATATATATATATATACATAGATGAGAGACTCAATACTAACTAACTGACTGACTGTCTATGAAGCCTCTATAATACTGAGATGGATGTTGGGACAGACCCCCCAACATCCTAATAAAACAAAACTAAGAGAACAAAATAACCGAGTCCTCCGAAATGCAAAGAGGCTCACCACTGACTCTGGAGTGCTCAGCTGGATCAACGGCGTGCTGGATGCTGATCCTGGGTACCTGCATCTGCATCAGCATAAGATGCAGGCCAACTGGCATCAGTACATTGAATGTACGAGTATGCGAGATGGAAAGCTAAACCACAACTTAAGCTTGAAAAGAGTACAAGAGAACACTTACCTTAGCTCTGTTCGACTCATGAATGACTGAACTCAAAAGTAAAGCAATAAGACACATGCAATACATAAAGCTTGTAAAACATTATAAACAACTTAGTTCGTTAAGGATAAAGCAATAACAACGATCTTGACGAATCCTTGCTTCTTCTTCTCTTTCTCCTCTTCTTTCTCTCTTCTCTCAAAAGCCCTAACTCTCACTTTTAAAAAGAAAAAACTGATTTAAAATCAGTCTAAAACCTTAATATAACCAAAAGAAATGGTTAGGGAAAAGACCAAAATACCCTTACAAATTCGGACTAAACTGCCATGTGCCAACAACCCAATTTCCAAAGGGTATAACTCACTCATACGAACTCGGAATCGAGCAAACTCGGCGGCGTTAGAAAAATCATTCCAAGAGCTTTCCAAACATAACTGGAAATTCACCTAACTCATCCTGAGCTAGAAGTTATGACTGCTCAAAGTTGACCAAAAACTCATTTTTTTCCCATACTTTATCCAAATTTCCAGATTTTGAATTCTTTCCAAAAATGACTATTTCAAATTTTTAGCTTCTTCATAGTTATTTCAACTTACACGATGTTACAGTGATGCTTATCGTGACCAACGACACTATCCTACAGTATGAGTGTCTACGATCGTCGATAATATAGTAACCCAACTAAGGGTTGGGGTCGTATCCCAAGGGAGCGGTTTTGAAAATAGTAGTTAGGCTAAAATTTCGTTCTAGTTAGTTGTAGTTTGAGAAATTATCGAATAAATACAAAGTAAATTCAAGTGTGTGACACCAAAGTGTCAAATATCAATGGGGGGTTTGTCACAAATATAGCTAAAACAACAAAAATAAAGAGAAAATTCAAGTATAGGGAGAAGTTCTTGGGGAGTGACCGCAATACAAGTTGAGACAAATCATTGGATACATGCTTTCGATAGGAATTTGCAAAATAATAGTGACTAGGCTAAGCTTTAGATGGAAATAAGTTCCCTCTCGGGAAACTTACCCCGTTTCAAATGCGTTCCTCTCGAACACCCATTTGTCGCATGAAGGCCAGCCTATGCCTTACCCCACTCACTCTCTCGAGCTGAGTGTTAGGATATGGGACTAGGGCTCACCCTCTCGGGTTGAACTTCATGTCGACCCACTCCTTAGGCCATCAGTCTAGCAGTTTTTGTTTCACGACCTCCCTCTCGGGGAAGCCGAAAATACATGGGTGGTTTTGTATTTGCAACTACAAACCCATTAAATTAAACCACAACCACTAGCTGATATCACCATTAAAATACATCTAACCTATCAGCAAGCAAGACCCAACAATAATATCAACACATATTTGCTAAATCACACCCCAAGAATGGGGGTTTTTAGCCACACATCAAGAAATAAGAAATTATACCTAAAATGATAGAGAAATCAAATGGGTATATGAAATTAAACCTTAATATAAGAAGGAAGAAGAATGGAGAAGACCCACTTCCAATTTTGGGAAGATGAACTCCTTCTCTCTTCAAGTCTCCCAAAA
>JAJOOF010024813.1:0-11738 GCA_029582545.1 Solanum lignicaule | reverse complement strand
TGCTGATGTGTTGGTGTGGGATTAAAAGGGAAAAGGGGATGGGTTATTGGGCTGTCTTAAGTGTTGTTGGGAAGATTGGAATGGGCTGGAACAGTGGGAAAAATGGGCTGCTGGAAGTTTGCTAAAAATGCAAAATGCAAGTCCAAAATTAGATTGGTGGGAATTAACTTAAGCCTTTGCCACATGATTTAAATCATAGCCAATCGGGGATTAGAGATGTAGCCAAATTGAATTAATTGGGGTAAGTTCGGCTAGCAATTTAAATAAGACAAACTAACATAATTAAGTTACGAGCTCTTTAATCTTAACGAAATAAAATAATTAATTTGATTATAAACTAAATAATTTAAAAATATGAACTATTATATAACTAAAATTAACTAACCAAATATTTAATTAAGAGAAAAAAATATATTTTTGAGACTATTTTCGAATATTCATAAAATGTACTAATTAAAGTATAATTATATAAAACATATATATTATTTAAAATTTATAAAAATGACAAACTATTTAAGATAACTCGCAAATTATTTTAATTTTTTATAAAATTAATTCTTCTAAATCGTTGTAAACTAGAGAAGCTCAAAATTTAATTTCTATCGTGGAGGGTCAAAATTGGGTGTCAACAGTGTGCAAGTTTGAACATACATCAAACTTCCAACAATAGAAGATTAAGGAATTGATTTTATTTTCTTTCGTTCTACATCATTCTTTGGGCATTGCATGAGATTAAATTTGTCCTTTTTTTAATAGGAACTATTTTTGCTGAACAATTGTTAATGTTAAATCTCTCTAGAACTCTTTCGATATAGCCTTTTGAGACAGTACCAATAATCTTTGTGATCTATCACGAAATATTTCTATCCCTATCACATAGGATGTCTCACCCATATCTTTCATTTCAAAATTCATAGAGAGAAAGTCTTTCGCCTCACGCAATATGCCTAAATCATTAGCAGCAAGTAAAATGTCATCAACATACAGGATTACAAATATAAACTTACTTCCACTGATCTTTTGGTATATACACCGATCAACGGTAATTTCCTTAAATCCAAAAGTTGTTATGGTATCATTAAACTTTATATACCATTGTTGTGAGGCTTGTTTGAGTCCATATATTGACTTCTTTAGTTTACACGCTATTTGATCTTTTCCTTTAATTTTGAAACCCTTTGGTTGGTCCATATAATCATCCTCCTCGAGGTCTCCATTAAGAAAGACAATTTTCATAGCCATTTGATGTAACTCTAAATCATAATAAGCTACCAAAGCTAAAATAATTCTTAATGAGTCTTTCTTTGAGACTGGTGAAAATGTCTCTTTATAATCAATGCCTCATTTGTGAGTATATCTCTTGACAACAAGTCTGGCTTTATATCGTTCAATATTACCATTTGAATCGCGTTTGGTCTTGAAGACCCATCTACACCCGATTCTTTTAGAACTTTCTGGTAATTAAAAGAGATCTCAGACTTTGTTGTATTCCATGTATTTTAACTCTTCATTCATTGCATCAATCCATTCATCATACTCAGTGCTTTCTGTGGCCTGTGAAAATGAAATTAGATCTTTATTAATTTCAATGTCAAAATATGACTCTTGCAAATAAATCACATAATCATCTTAAATGGCGAATTTTCTTAATGGCACTGTTTGTGGTTCATTTGTGTCAGTTACTTGTGAGTTAGTTCCTTCTTGAAGTGTTTCACCCAAATGTTGTTCAACATTGTTAAAGTGTTCTTCAACAAGAAGAACAACATTTGTGATTGGTGCGGAAGTAGGTACATTCACGGGCAATGAAATATTTACCGTTATCTCATTAATTTTCACACTTTGTCGTTCAACACTCCCACCAACTTCACCATTCTCAAGGAATTTTTTAAATGGACCTGGACATTGTTTTGATTCGTTGTTCTTTATCTGACCTAATGATTTTCACTTTCCTATCTAATTGTCTTTCAATCTCATTAACGTACACTTTGAGAGCGTCCGCTGCTTGAGATTTTTCTTTCAACAAATAGATAAATCCATAACGTGAAAATCATCGATAAAGGTGATAAAATATTTTTATCCTCCTAAAGATGGAACATCAAAGGTGGGTCTGCAAATATCCGTGTGTATAATTTCAAGAAGCTGAGTGCTCCTTGTGGGCACCTTTCTTGGTATGTTTAGTTTGCTTTCCTTTAATGCAATCCAAACATATATCAAGATCAGTAAAATTCAAATTTGTAAGAACTTCATTCTTTACTAATCTTTTTAATCGTTCTTTAGATACATGACTCAAACGTTTTGCCACAAATAAGCAGAACTTTCATTTAGTGAACTACGTTTAATTTCAACATTTTGATGAATAGTAAGTAGGGATTCAGAAAAATTATTATGGAATTTCAATCTATATAAACCATCAATAAGAACACCAGAATCATAAAAAATAGTATTCTTATTGTTGACACCCAATTTTGACCCTCATTTTTTCTAATTAATTGCTTTCGAATTTCTAATTTAATAACGTATCAAATTATCCTTTTTCACAGTTATTTTTACTACTACAACTATTTATCTACTAAAGTTATATGTTTTATTGTCGAAATTACTATTATCACTTTTACACCTCTTTTTCTTAAATAATCGATAGTCATCATTTTATTTCAAGTTTCATTTTTTTTATTAAATTAATTATAAGTCAATATTTTGTATTTATATTGTATATTAGCATAAAGTTGTAATATTAATATTTTTATGAAATTTATTATTTTTTATAACATATTTTGTATCAACTATTAAGCTAGAAGCCCAATTTAATTTAAAGAAAAAATGGAAAAGGCCTAAGAAATTTGATTAAAGCCCAAAGAGTCTCCAGCCATTTTTTAGCACAAACCATCTTTCAACCCATATAATTTCCTTCTAAAAAGCCCATTAACCCCTAGGAAACCTAATTTAAAACTTTTCAACCCAGTAGTCGCGTCTTGTCTTGTCTCTCTTCTGCCTTCCATTTTCAGAAAAAACAACAAAACTTGTCAGCCATGGACAAGGCTCAACTACTCTATTTTCATGTCAATCACGCAACGTTCAAAATTCAAACGGGTCTCTTGACTCGATTTTGGAAAAATCCCGCTCAAAATCTCTAATCCTATCATTCTTCTTCTATAAATAAGCAGCCTTGACATTCATATTAGGGCAGATTTTCAGCCTCCATAGAAGGCTTGACATTCATTTTTTAAGAAGCTTTTCCATTGCGCCATACTATTGTTTAACTACTATTTTCTTCTCGCATTTGCATCCTTCTTTCAATTTCGACCGTTTGCTCGAGTTCGTTATTGTTCGAATACAGACATTTGATCGCAGCATGACTTATTTAGAGTGTTATGTTGCTCTAACATTACACATGACATTCTTTTCTTTTTCCTCTGTTTTGTTACTGTGATTAGAGTGTTATTGTAACACCTCATGCTTTTATGATTGTCATTTTTTTAACGTATAGAAGGCTTACGAATCTAAATTTGAGAGTTTTATTGTCATACCGCAATTGACTTGATAACATTGTATTTTAATCAAAAATCCGAAAATATTATTGTTTTCCTAATATATCTTAATTATATGTGAAACATTCTTAGCTACGATGTATTAGTATATATATTTATTTTTATAAGAGTTCTATAAATTTAGTAGTATTTTAATGGAGATAATAAGTCTTGTTATGTCAAGAAATTTTATTATTATTATTATTTGTTATTATTAATAGGTTTTGTTCAAAATAATTTTTTTATGGATTATATTATATTTTTAAAATTATATATATTACCACGAACTTGTGCAATATCCAAATATATGTGTATCGTGGACTATTCAAAATTTGATAGATAAGATAGAATGTGGTGACGACACCACTCACTTTACGTGGGGGCAAAGGAAATTTTTAACAATAAATTTATTACACTTATATATTTTATTAAATTACTTGGGCATCACTTTTTTCAAAATGTTAACTTTTCATTAACTTAAGAAGCAGTTGTCCATTTTTCTTTAATTAAAATAAAAGGACTTGGCATCCTTTTATTCACACCGCCACTACAATGAAAACATTCTACTCATTTATTCCCTTACTAAGTATGGATTATAGGAATAATTGTTGTATACATAGGTATGGACAATTTTAATGACCCTTGAAATAAACCTTTCTACTATATGCGTAAATAGCGAGAAGAAATTACTACTATGTGTTGCACAAATCTGCATAATACTTGGTTAAGAGGATTTTTGTGGACAACTATTTTGGATGCTATGATGGATCACCTACATGAAAATTGAATATCTAAAATAGATTATTCGAGCTTGAATTTAAGGTATGTTAAGGCAAAATTCTCTTTTTCATATCGCACGAAATCTTAAAATTTATAGATCATCGAATGAATTGTTTTTACTATTCTATTCCTAGAAAGACCCTCTGTGAAGGACATTGGGAAGTCAGCTGATGTTATGCTTTGATTCTATCGTAGTGTTCTTATACTTGTATCATTGTGAAGTGTGTTGCTGGTAAAGTTATCCTCCGTCAAGTTTCTTATTTCTTATGTCTATTCGCGAGCTGTTGTATATTGGAGAATTATTATGTTATACCCAGTGGAGTTGTTAAGTCATTCTTTCTTGTCAAAACCTTTTCCAAAAATGTTAGTTGAAAATGATATTAATATTAAATCTTGTACTCTATTCTTTTTGTTAATTATATGCTTGTCAAGAAAGAAATTTTCTAAAACGGACCATACTATTATCAATTTGGAGTCATTCATATAAATCAAGTTAAGCATGTTAGTCTCCTTTTAATAGGGGTGTCGTCTCAACTGAGGATTGATAAGCTCCATTATTCCTGGAGTTGTTGCTTGTTTATAGATTTTACATACTTGAGTTTTGTATATAGTTATTGGCGTCATTGGGGACTTACCCCAACCAGTTGAGTTGTAGTATTCGTAGAGACTTGTGGACATTTTTGGTTGGGTCTTCTCAGCTTTCATTTATAGCCTTATCGGTTTATTGTATTCATAGTCTCAGATGATGCCTCGTCGGCATGCTAGTTCATTATCAGTAAGTTGGCCTTGACGGCCTACCTTTTGTCTTTCATATTGTTGTGACCTTGCCAATCTAGTTATTTTGTTTCAACAGGTTATTATGGCGGCCTTGTCGTCCCTCACCATTTCATTTCCTTTATGTGTTAGTTGATTCACTCAGTCAAGTGAGGCACTGGATCTATGTTGCGCCTCCACTAGATTGGGGCGTGACAGTTATGTTGCTCTAAAAAAAATTGTATGTCGAGACTAATTCTTGCTTAGTTTAGTTGCAATAAAGGAAGTGTTAAAAAATGAGTTTGAGATCTGTACAAAGATGAGTTTGTGCTCCCTTTATGTTTCAGACGTTTTGAACTTGGAAGAATTTTTAGTTTTATGACTAGGAAACCATCAGTTCTTTTTTGCTCCAAGTTGCTTATTGTTTGGTGTCTGCATATGCTAAGAAATTTCAGCCCATAAGTTATTAGATAAAAACATGCTTACAGGACTTAATTTTTTTTTTGTTTTGGTTGATAAATAAATTGCAGATTTTGTGTTTTTATGTAACATTTGATTGTAAAATTACTAATACCTGCAAAGTATAATTTGTAAATTTCTTTGTGTGTGTATGAATGCTCTTCGAAATTTATGTGTCGAGACCCAAGAGTGATGTTTGTTTACGTGTCTTCATTGCGAGTTGAAGCTACTTGTCATGTTTTAGATATTGTGAACTAAAGAATGGTTCCATTTTAAGTTTCACACGAAATCAATTTGTTTTCCCTTTTTTGTGTACTTGGGAATTAGGTAGTGAAGTGTAAACATATTATGACACTAATGCTGCCCGTAATTCTGCTCTATTTTACTACATATGGACTTTAGTTTAAGCCACTCTCCTATTCTCCATTTAGTGGATGCAGTTGCACAAGTTTTTCTTATTATCTAACAATTATTATATAAGAATATTGAAGGATCATGATTTGGTTTCTTTTTGTCATAAAAGTAATTTTCTTGTAGCTTAAATTGGATGAACTTGAGAATTAGTTTGGTGTTGTAGCTTATTTGCTTTGAATTCGGTTAATAAGTCGTTAATCACAAAATGGTATAATAGTACATTTATGGTTTATTCGATGTCATTTTAAAGTTGATTATCTTTATTTGCATCAACACTTTGGAGCAAAAAATGGAGTCTCGATTAAGGACTCTCGCAAAAATAGAGTTTTATGTACTCAACACCATCATACCCACACATGAAGTCGACATCTTAGACTATCCAAATAGCAAGCAAAATTCATTTGGGGGTCGCTTTAACTATTTAGCGTTTATTTGTTTTAACTTGCTTATGTGTTTTGGATATGTGTTAATTTCTTGTTTCGTCATAACTAACTTAATATAGATGTTTGGATTTCGTTACCTTTATAATTGCTTTAGCTTTTATAAACTTCATTTGATAAATTCTTTTTAAACACTTCATTTTGCACCATTTTTAAACCCACTAGATTTATCAACAAAAATAATAATAATAATATATATTTTGTTCTAAACTCTTATTTTTCTAAAACTTTTTCTAACGGAGGCACCTTGTCAGTCAATGAGCAAGTGTCTATTTTTTAATTACTTTTTTTTAGCCATGAATTTGTCTAAATTGATCTAAAGAAAGTTACTCTTTCTTAAATCTTTTTTCATTCTAATACAATTTGCAAAAAGAGCTTTTAAAATAAAAAATCTTTTCCAATTTTGTTACTCAATTATTAAATTTTTAGAACTGCTTTTTCTTTTAAAAAATTAATTACCTAAGTTTGGCCGGTTAACTGTTTTAACAGATTTTAAAGGATGTTTTACCCCTTTCCTTTAGAACCCTTACCTAGAATCTTAAGTTAAGTAGACCTGAATTGAAGTCAATTTTAGTTTACTTAGTTAAATATTTAGGTGTCCTAATTCATCGTATTAATTAGGTGACGACTTTTTTAAGTTAATTTGGAAATCACCAATATATTGTACACCGTTTGGATCTTGAGTTAAAATGAGATATAACACTTATATAAATTGAAACATCCATGTCCAAACTTAAAATCAAATCCATAAACATCAAGTCTTGAAAGAGAAATCAAATTTCTAGAAATTGAAGGAACATAGAGAGTCTGTTTAGTCTCCAAGATCAATCGATAAGTCCCTATGCCTTCAATTTGAGCCTTCATGCAATTTCCCATGAACAAGAAATCCTTATTTGGATTTGTAGTTTGGATCGTAGTGAATCCCTGCAACATAGTGGATACATGAGTAGTTGCACCAGAATCAAGCCACCAAGTATTATTAGGAACGTCTACTAAATTTGATTCGAATTATAAAAGCACTAAATATATCTTTTTTTTCAAATCAAGCTTTACGTTTCAAGCAATCTTTCTGATAGTGTCCTTCCTTTTTACAGAAACGACACACATCAGCCTTGAGTTCTTTATGAGCATTCTGTGGAACATTAGTAGGTGCTTTCTTTTTCTTAAACTTGTTGGCCTTCACTTTAAGTCCTTTACTAGCTCCTTGACCCATGAGGTTAATGGAATGACCTCCTTATTTCTTAAGTGTTGACTCCTCTTGAGTAAGCATATTGGACAATTCACTAACATCTACTTATTCTTAAATGGTGTTATAGTTAATTTGGAATGGTCCATACTTAAGAGGCAATGAGTTCAGGATAAATTGAACCAAGAAGGTGTCATCCACTTTCATCCCCAAAGTCCGAAGTCTTGCTGCAATATTAGTCATCTCGATGATATGATTTTGCATATTACGCAATCCATTAAACTTTATGGTCGTGAGTTCAGCCATTAGTGTACCAGTGAGAGACTTATCAGCAGAACGAAAACGTTCTTTCACAAACTTCAGGTATTCCCTGGCACTTTCTGTTTGTGGAATAGTACTCTTAATGTTGTTAGCAACAGTCATTTGCATGAACATAAGACTCAATATAATCTGTTAGAGCGCTTCCATGATTTATGAAAAGACTTCTCATCCTCACTACTCTTATCAGTAATGGCAGTAGGTTTGTCATTCAGCATATCCAAGTCAAGATCTATCATACCTAAGTGGAACTGGACTTGTTCATGCCATTCAGAGAAGTTCAATCCATTGAACACAGTAACAGACGAAGCATGTGAATGAAGAGATATACATGCTCGCAAATCAGAAAATAATGTGAATTCAGTAAAACGATAAAAATATATCGTAATTCTCCTTTGGGTAGATACTATGACACATTATCATAATTTAAATGTCATTTTTATCTTTAATAGGTAATTGAACATTTTTTATCAAACATATACGACATCTTTGGATATACAATACATGTTTGACTAAAATATTAATTTACCTCATAATTTTCACTATTCGTAGAATGATAGATTCACCTTTGGGTAAATTCTTGGGTTCTAGCAATAGTGAAAGTCAATTTATCTATTTATTTTTTAATATAGGCATTTAATTAACCTTCATAGATAAATGACAATTTTATGAGTGCATATTTTTCTTAACCATACTAGTTTGGCCATTTTGGTGACTAACAAACTATATAAATACAAATGCACATATAATATCATAAAATTTTGTGCATGTCAATAATTTTATACAATTTAATTCGGCCACTTTGGTGACTAACAAACTATAGAAACATAATACATGCATCAAGTGATCATAAATATGATATGTGTAAACGTTAATTTCTCTGATTTGACCAATTTGGTGACTAACAAACTATATAAATACAAAACAGACATAATATCATAAAATTTTGCGCATGTGAATAATGTTATACATTTTAGTTTGACCACTTTGGTGACTAACAAACTATAGAAACATAATGAATGTATCAAGTGATCATAAATATGATATGTGTAGATGTTAATTTCTCTAGTTTGACCACTTTAGTGACTAACCAACTATAGAAACATAATACATGCAAGTGATCATAAATATTATATATATAGATGTTAATTTCTCTAGTTTGGCCACTTTGGTGACTAACAAACTATAGAAACATAATACATGCAACAATTGATCATAAACATTATATGTGTAGACGTTAATTTCTCTAGTTTGACCACTTTGATGACTAACAAACTATTTTGCACAAAGTACACACATATTATTTATTGTTTAGTATAACGACTACTTTAATTTATCGCACAATTTAAAAACAAAACATAATTATTACATTATGGAAAGATTAAGATTTTTCAGAATTTGTGCAAATTAAACTTTGCTAACAAGACTTCATTAACATAAGAGTCCAAACACCTTAAATAGTCATATACAAAATTAGGTACTACAAAAGATTCAACATAATTACATAATTTGATTGGACCATTAATTCGTTAATTTCAACCGTAAAACATGAGTATGCGTTATGATATTAATTTAATACTATACCATGAATTATTAAATATAATATATTAATGTATGATTGTTTATTTAGAACACCTTTTTTTGTAGCCTTTTTTTCGACTTTCAGTGGGACACTATGAAGCACAAATGCGAGTCATTAAACAAGCAGACAATTATGCACGATGAAGCGTATTTCATACACAAAGATTATCAGTTCAAATAATTTAGGCTCTGATGTCACAAGTAATATTAAATGTTTTCAGTATCTTGAACACGATAATTTTACATAAAAGTCGTTAGGGGCACATACCTGATGCGGAAGACATCATTATAGAGAAAAGCGAAAGCGTTAGTCGTAAATTGGTTTTCACCTCCTTGCCCAAGCTTTACGTTACCATAGCCGTCAGCGATGGACTTATTGTAGAGAATATGTTGTAACCCTAATGGGTGGAGAGAAGACCAATTTATAGAGATTATGACTTAATCTGGTACGTCCATCAAGTAATCAATGTACGGACGAGATCTATTCCTTATTAAATATTATTTATGGTATTACTTGGGTTACAAAAACATTCTTTGATGGTCCAATTAAATGAATGATATTTCAGATGTATCTAATGATGTTACGTTGGAATATTGCTTAATAAACCAATCATTTATTGAAAATAAATCATGATATATCTAACCTTGATGTGCCATTAATTAATTAAAATTAAATCTCATGTTTTCTTCAACCTAATTTCTTATAAGAAATCTTATTTTATTTATATATAATTGGGAAAATGGTCTGAAAAATACTCTAACTTTGATCGAAATTGTTGTTACGATACCAAACTTTATGGAGGACCTTTTACCCCTCTGCACTATTTAATAGTGTATTTAAAATGTATATATGTGCCCACGTGGACACGTTATTATTTATAATTATGCAATATTTATGATGTCCACGTGGACATATATATACCTTTAAAATACACTATTAAAGGGGTAAAAAGTCCTTTCCAAAGTTTGGTATCGTTACTGCAATTTCGATCAAAATTCAGATATATTTCAGTCCCTTATCCCTATATAATAAATAGGTACTTAATTATCAACATGCTTGTCATTTTCGATTTGGTATATACCATTTCTCTAATCACTAAAGATTGTGGTCCAAACCACTGACACATAAACCTCAATTAGTGGTGATAATAGCATTATAATTTTCTCATAATCTTTATGCTTAATCTCTTTGGTCAGTAATTTGGAGACACTTTGGGTTAACCCTAAAAGTCTTAACACAATTAATAAATTAATTATCCACGTTGAAGTGGATTTAGACCTAAATAAGAGATGGTACGTAAGCAACGGATAACATACGTGTGAGTTAAAGTAGGTATTATTTTAAAACGCGCAAACCACCACTAATATAATCAGACAAAACTATTAGTATAAACAAAGAGGTGATGCTGGTTTACTACTACTATCTTTTTTATCACTAATGATGAAAACTATATGTCTATTTTTATGGGATAGGGGAATTTTTTGCGATAGTTTCTCGATCGATAGTTTCTCGGCTCAAAAGAGAGTTTAACTAGAATATGATAGAAAGAAGAAAAGGAATGTAACAAAACTTCCTAGCAGTCGCTCGTCCTCATAGCTAATCGGTAGTCTCACTGAAATATGCTTAATTTTGATGGGATTCGGTGTATAATTAGTGATGGTATGAATGCATCCCAGTAGAGATTAATGGATATATAATGACTACATTCATTCGATGTTTACACCAAACTAATAGACCGTAAAGCAAAATGTAGGTAATGAAGAGAGAATACAAGAGGATGATGATGTGCTTATCCTTTTTTAACCAATCAGGAGATGTCTTTAGAAAAATAAATCGACAAGAAGAGAAACATATATATGTTGGAGTACCATAGGGGGGAGGGGAGGGGAGGGGTGTTGAGTGGAGAATTTGACAAGCTTAAGTCAAAACACACTTTCCCCTAAGTTCTTAACTTTAATTATTTGAGGTAAAAAAATAATATAGGGTTTTTTTTTATAATATAAAATACTCAAGGTTGTTTTGTAATTTTTTCTTCTTTTTCCCTTGTTTGACTCTTTTAATAACTTTGGATTGATGTTTAGATATGTGAGGACAAGTGACCCGATTTTCAAAGTGACTAAATGCATTTTATGGAAGTTTTTAGTTTTGAAAGTTTGATCCAAGAATATTGGAAAGGTTAAATCGGAGTTTTGATAATTTCACTAGTTTCAAGGGTTGATATATAACCTAGCTAATTGGAGATTCAGTATGATTCCCAAGGCTTGGGGGGGGGGGGGGGG
>JAJOOF010024812.1:0-16254 GCA_029582545.1 Solanum lignicaule | reverse complement strand
TGGGGCAACGCCTAAACTAAGGCTCATTCTGTAAGAATAAAGTTTTCTACACGTCTACAAGGATCAAAGTTGTCGAAATCAGCATTGAAGAAACAGGGCCTAATATAAATGTCATAAGTCTAAGGTCTAAGCCTAGATAAGGTAAAAATTGCTCAATTATACCACAACAGCACACAAGTCAATCACAAGATGAAGACAATTACAAAACCTCAACTAGCATTATACTACACCAGAAATAATATCAAATCAAGCCTAAAACATGGTTTCTAAGAAATGTAATAAGAAGATTTAGGTACCTGCCCCAATTCACTCTAATCAACACGAATTCATACATTCAAGCTCAATCTAGGGTAAGGAAAGTTATATCCTACCTTTAGGCTGACCGTGCGCACTCCAAATCACCTCTCTGAAGTTTTTCCTTTCTGAATGGCCTAATAATTTTGTCACGCTATCAAAAATAGAATCACATTGTTAATACAGTCATTAAAACACCAAAATACATAAAATTGAGACGGGCCAATTCTGAAGTAAAAAATGAGAATCATGGAACCCACATAGGAATTTATGGAAACGACCCCGTCTAAAGGTCAAATTAGTACCCCGAGCTTGTGTTCCAAAATGGAACACAATTTGGGGCTCATATCAAAGGAAACAATCAACATGTAAGTAATTTTCCATTAAAACATAATAAAGAAACAGTGGTAGCCCACTAATATGTGATCTTACCTCAAACGAAGAAACCTTAACAACTTCTGATCACTCTCCCATGTAGCGACAAACTCCACGAACCCACATGACTTTGAATCACCTCAATCATAGTTATATTTGAGGAGAAATCTCCAAAGGAAATATGAAATGAATATTGATCGGGTCTGTCTCTATTATTAAAGATAGACCAAGAATGCTATGCGCAAACATGTTGGGTCCCCGTGAATGTAGACCTTGCAAATGTAGCAAAGGTCCCACAATTGTGGCGAAGAAGAAACTATGGGACCCGAAAATATGAACCTGCAATTGCGACTGGTTTTCACGATCGCTGCCACTCGCCTACCTGGGATCTGGGAACGTGACCCATGACCCATGAACGTGAAGGCCAACAATGGCCTGCACCAGCTGATGCACGTCAGCTGGTTTTTGGCAACAACAATATCTCCAATGGGTTGTTCAAAATTCATTCTGAACCCCGTGCATGTAAATAGGGTATGCTACCCTAACAAATTTGATATAGCACACTCAATGGAGCAGTCAAACTTCCATACGAGATCATCTTAGAAAAAAAGTGGGTCCCACACCTAACCTCCATTTTAAGTCAAAATCAACAAGGAGGCTTGAAACTAGGCCTGGATTCACACGAAGGGTAATTCTAGACCAAACTCGACATTCCCGAGCAAACCACGCCGACATAATTCTCGTTCGGGCATGTTTACCAATACTGTTGACCAGGGTGAAACTTAGGCCAAAACTTGAAAGTTAAAACACCTTCTAGCACCAACTCACACTGAAAGCCTCAGGATTCATGCCACCCATGCTACTTGCTTTAAAAGACCCTTCCAGAGTTGATGGAAACAAAATAGTTGGATTCTGAGGTCTTCTTCCTAAACCTTTGTTCAAAATCAACCCCTTCAAGGTTCAGAAGCTCGAAAATATAAAAATTCTCATAAAACCAAATAAACGACCATGTGACCAAACTTTTAGTTTGAGCTAGTCATTAATGACTTAGATCGCTATGGGAATGCTTTAAATGACTAACACAAGGCATCAATATAAGGAGTACCTGGAGAGTCATAACAATCATGTCGATCATTTACGAATAGTCCTCCAAAATTTCAAGGACCGAGAGTTATTTGCCATGTTTTTGATGTGTGAATTTTTCCTTGAATCCATGGTGTTCTTAGGCCACATTGTGACTGGCGAAGGTATTCGAGTCGATACATAGAAAATTGAGGTAGTGCAGAGTTGGCCCAAACCCATATCCCTAACTGATATAAGGAGTTTCTTGGGTTATGTAGGTTACTATAGAAGGCTCGCCGAGGGTTTCTCATCTTGAAATCATTGCATCATGTATTGTAAATTTTTAAATGATTTTACTTCATTCTTTACTTTAGTGGAGTTACCTTCAGTCCTTCTGTTTAGTTATTTATTTTATTCTGCTTTATTACATACCGTGTATTCCATATATTAACATCATTGGGTGCTGCATCGTTTCATGATAGTGATACAGATTATTAGGATCATCAAGATGCGCTTCGTTGAGATCACATTATCCACTCGTCAGCTTTTGGTGAGGCCTCCTTAGTTTTGGGAGGACTCCAGTCGCTAATTGCTTTAGTAGTATTGGTTAAGTTTGTCGCGGGTCTAATCCCAACACCTATCTTTTCATAGTAGAGGCCTCATATAAATACAGAGTTAGTAAGTCTTTTTGTTTTCGTTTAAGATGTTTTGTTAAAATTTGATTATTTATACTTTGTATTTTCAAACAACTTTAAGATTCAGCTCATTGCTTTAAATGTTCTTCAGTTTTAAGCTTATAAATGCTTGAGTTAGTCTTCTTCTAAGTAGTCAGCCAGGATAAGGGTTCTCTTGGGTACCGTCAATAGTTTTTGAGTGTCAGCCACATCCAGGGTGTAGATTAGAGGCATGAAAGATATCTAGTACAAAATTTATCGAGCAAAAAATTTGGTTCCAAACTAAAAACTCAACAGTCTACTACACTTATGCTTCTCTTCCAGATGAATATTAACAACAAAAGAAATCGAATAGATCATTCCCAAACATTCTAGCCACAACAACATCAAGAAAACACCTTTAAAATCCCAACTTCATATAACAATCCAAATACGATTTTTCGACCGTCAAATTGTATGTCCTTGCTTACATAGCTTAACTATTACTTTGATTCACTCAACTAAATATGAAGAGTAATATTACTACCTCAAAATAGTAGCAAGACACCAAATAAAGGAGATTCCTTCTCATTGAAGAATCCTTCAACACACAAGCAAAGAGGAGGGAACAAGTAACACAACTTCTATCAGCTTTCTAGCAATGAATCTCCTTGAAATCTTGTAGTTTTTTATATTTGGTTGAAGGGGAACTCTTACACAGAGTTTAGAAGTGTTTAATATTCTGAATTGCGCAAAACAAATGACTCAAAACGAAGATGAAATGTAATATATATATCTAATAAAATCTCCACCGACTTAAGGGGCCCACCCTATAGGCTACAATCTACATGTGTAGTCTCACTACAATATGAATATCTCTATAGTATGATTTTGTATCAACAAATAGTTTAATGCATTGGAAACTAGACTCATAGACCTTCAATTTAAATATTGTTAGTTCTCTAGCTCTTTGTAGATAGGGAGATATGCTTGTTCAAAGATAGGCTATATGGGACAGTTTTGGAAAATATTGTGTTAATGAACCTCTAACTTGAACTTTTTGCGTTAAGGCTTTCCTTGTCCTAAAACATGGTTTTTGAACTTCAAATACTTCCATATACATTCTTAGTAAAATTATTGATTTATATGATCATTTCCATTTGTTGACATCAAATTAGTAGCACATGTACTAGTAGTTCTGGGGTGTTACAATAGAGTTTAGTATACTAATCCCACACCGAAAAGAGAGTGTCCTACTTGCCAAGGTAAGGACCTTAATTATGAGCTTAGGTGGATCCACTAGCTAGAATCAATTAAGACTAAGTCCTATAGGGGTACGTAATTTTGGGACCTGGATAATCACCACTAGTCCAACTCGGTGCTAAGTAAACTCTCAACCGAGAACAAGCATGATAATAATCATATTCATATTCTTTGAAATAGTAAGAATCTAGTAATATAAAATCATTCATAAAACCTCATAGTCATAAGCATAGGTCCTTTAAAATCATGATTCATAAAATACTTGTCGCGCCCCATTTTTCTCCAAAAAAAAGGGGTTTTGGTGCATGACCTAACAACTCTTTTGGGCTTTTGGGTGGATTTGAAGAGTCGCCACCTAACGAATTAAAGCGCGTTAGGGCACCTATCTAACCTAACTAAATCTACCTAAATGTCAACGAACCAGAGATCAGGGTAAGGGTTCAAATTACCTCGAGGGGAAGGTGTTAGGCATCCCTCGAGGTCCACAAATGTGGGTCTCGGCCATATCTCATGCAATTTATGTGGGGGTTACAAATAGCAATTATGGTCACTTCATTTATGTAGGTTGTTTAACTTAAACATGCTTACTAAGTGATAACATAATGTTAACAATTAAAATTACTTCATTTAATTAATTAAACATAATATTTAACAATTAAGGGCACTTTAGTTATTTTAATTAATTAGTTAAGCATACAAGACTAAGTGATAACATAATATTAAAAAATTAAGGGCACTTTAGTTATTTTAATTAATTAGTTAAGCATGCAAGACTAAGTGATAACATAATAAAAACAAAACATTAAACAATTAATAAAGAGATAAGCGAGGAGAAAAAAATTACACAAGTAGATAAACAAACAATTTTTATATTTTATTTAAGCTACCCCAAACAATTATAATTATAAACAAATAAAGGGACAAAAGAAAAGGGAGACTCCAAAGGACTTTACGGATCAGCACTCGACTTTTTTTTCTTTTTTTTTTCGATAGGCTTCTGTGTAGGGACAGACAATACCAAGGTTTGTCGCTTTAAGCCTGAGTCGATGTCATCATATCCGTAGGGCCTAAACTACCCCTACCCCACAACCGCATACTTTTCGTCTCTAAAAGGTGCCTAGCGCCCCCGCTTAAGGTCCAAGAGGCATTGGACTACTTTGAGGGTTTTAGACGAGAAATAAAATATAAATTCCTATATAGGCCCCCTAGACACCAAGTCAAACAAATAGGACAACACTTAGCACGTAAAATCCCATGTTGGCCTCTAGATTAGGTTAGTTAGCATGCTAGCAAACACACATAAGGTGAAAGGTCTCATGCTTGAGTGTGTGACATATTAACAAGCATTACAGTAGTAAATTACTTAATTAAGAGTGGCAAAAAATTATTACAGAAAATGAATTTTAGTTATCAACTGATTTTAAAAGGACAAAAATGTATGACATAACGTATTTTATTTATTGATTTTAAAATAACAGCAGAAAAAGTGATCGCACATGCAGAAATATTTTCAAAACAGTAGCAGATTATAATAATTATTACAGAAATTAATTTGATATGCCAATCAATTTGCAAAAAAAAGTCAGTCGCTGATTTTAATTAGAACAAACAAATAACAAATGCAGAAAATATATTATTTTTTAGAACAGTAGCATATGGTGTTATTAGTGCAGAAACTAATTTAAGTGGCAGTTCAAATGCAGAAAAATAATTAATTCCGAGCATGATTTTATTAGGGCAGATTTTAATATTAATGCAGAAATTTCAATTAGTTTATTAGCCGCAGAAGCTGATTTAGTAGCTGCTTTTAAGTGGCAAAACAGTTAATTACGATACAGAAAATTAATAATAATCTTAATACATTTTTAAGTTGGCAATAAATAATGTCACAGAATCTGTTTAACTAGGTAGACAATATGCAGTGCAATTTTGTTATAACCTTTCACATACTGGAAACTATTAAGTCTTGTGGGCAAAAATTTTAATCGATAATAAAGCTAAAATTGACATACTAACGCTTATTGGGATCTGACTAACTGATTAACATGCTTAAATTATTAAAGTAATTACTTAGCCATATAGTTATCCAGTTGGAGTTTATTCTGATCAAACAGTCTGCTATTTAAATTTAAAGAAACCATGAAAAGCCTTATATGCATGATTCTCTACTCCCCAAGTGGCAAAAGATTTAATTACATCCTATAGGCATAATGTCTACTTAAATGAACATGCTAAACATTATTAAAACAGTGCCAAACAATATCAAGACATTTATTATGAAGGAGCCGTTAATTAGTGTTCAGACAAGTGATCCATTTTTTAAACAAAGATTTGCAGAGATAATAACAATGATCAACAATAAACCTATTTTTTGGATTTCTAGAAATATCAAAATTATGACAGAGAATTGATAAATGCCAACAATAATCACAATCATATAGGCATGCTTTCTAATACCGATAACTAAACACTTACCACATATATCCCCTCCCCCCTTAAACGATCCCCAAGTTATATCATATATATAGGAGAGCTTAGAGTTTGAGTAATACAAAATATTACAAGTTCGAAGAATAAATAAATAAATAATATATACAACATTAAGATAAAACTTAAGCATAAGAGTCTCGTCCGGAAATCTCTTCGATGCGACTCTTGAACCATTAAGTTCAAAACCCTGTTAAAGAACAATGAAAAATACGGGCAAGTAATAACACATAGAAGACGATTTAATATAGCAAAATGATAAAACTAACTATATGGGTACACACATAATATTGATTATCTCATGTACACAAGCAACATACGGACATGTAAGAATTCAAAAAGCTGTGGAGAATATATAATCACACATCGGGAAAGAAAGGGATAGGAAAACTAACCCGGATGTTTCCTTTTATTTATTTCAACCATACAATCAGGCATAATGCAAAACGAAATTACACTAGTGAAGAGAACTAACCAATTAAGCAGAAAATAGTTATCCGCAGTGCAGATGAACTTAATCTGATACTAGACCCGAACACAACAATACCGAGTAAAGAAGTTCACCGGAGATTCTTTTTTAAGCAGAGAGTTATATGATTTTTCTTTTAAAATATTCTAGTCTGTGAGCAAAGATGTCCGGATGTGAGGCCTGTAAAGAGTGAGAGAAGGTTTGATATATATATAGGGAGTAGGAGGACACATATTAAGGGGAAAGAAATAAATTAAGGATTAATTAAAACATTTTCCTTGTTAAGAAGGAAGACAAAACTAACCTTATTTTATTTTGTTTTATTTTGCCAATTATATCCAAATACGAAATATGTTCAATTTTTTTAAATAGGGTAAAGCGAATCAGCCAAATTCCCTTTTTACATCAATCGAATAAGAGTTTACCATAAATTAAACATGTAAGAATCTGCCCTACTTTATTAAATGTAAGGGACACCAATTAAGGACAATTGATAGATAATAATCAGACAGGATGAATACAATTTAAGGAAAAGAAATACTCACACATAAGTCAAGAATCTAATTTTACATACCTCCACATGCTGATTTCTAGCACCTTTGTCATATCGGAACAAAAGTTAACAGATTCTAATGGCAAAGCAAACCAATAACAATTACTAACTCAAGTTTAAAGAATCGGATGAGCCAAAATTATAGTAAACAAAGCCATAATTAATTTATTGATTCATAAATAAGTACCTAAATTTAACTATGAAAATCCCATATGAACAGCAAAACCATCTAGATTAAATGAGGGAGGGAATAAAATACGGATTCAGAGACTAATTTTCTTAGCAAATTTTATTATAGCAAACAAACAGGCATCACTTAAGAGTATCAATCAACATACAATCAATTATCATAAACAGAGAAAAATAAGTAAGGATCTACACCAAATTTGCAGCAAGGTTGAATTAGCACATTCAACGAATATGAATTGCTCACACTAAACAAGGAAATAATCGACTAACAATTACGGGAGTGAATGCAACTTATATTAATGGGCAAATTTAAAACCAACTTCTACAAATGCAAGTTATAGCAGGGGCATACAATTCATGAGCAAATGCAAATTCAGTCAAAATCAAACACTCAAATAAATTTATATGTAAAAAGAACAAACAAAATCCCAACAATTCATGCTTAAAACAAGAAAGACAACTATTATTGATAATATATCACAAAAATATAGATGAAAGTAAGGAAATTTATTAAAGAGTGATAAGTAATTTAAACAAGGGCAAATCCGGACGGATCTGACGAGATCCGTCTTATACGAAAACTACATCACTTCTAGCTTCGCCAGAATCTCGTGAGGCTGCTCAATTGTTGTTTTCACTCGCAACTACTGCTGGCTGTTGATGGATGTGCGCTAGTCGCTGCTGTTGTTGTTGTCGCCGGCTGGAGCTGCTGGTTGTTGTTGTTGTCGCCGGCTGGAACTGCTGGTTTGCTCGCCTGGGTGCCGCTCGAGTTTGCCAGAGAAGAGAAAGGGAGGAAGCGGAGGTTAGGAGAGGAGCAATTGCTAGTTGCTCGGAGCTTGCAGGCCGGAGCAATTGAGGGAGAGGAGAGCAGCGAGCTTTCGCTGCTGCTGCCGGTGGTTTGCTCGGAGAAAGGAGGAGAAGAAGAGAGATGGTGGAGGGGCGGCAGCTGATTTTTCTTGGAGAAGAGAGGAATGGAAGAATGAAGTTAGGGTTAGGAGTTTTAGTGTTAAAATAGGAAGGTTATGAAGATTTCATTTGGTCAGTTGATTTAAATACGATGAACGGTTGAGATTAAATCGGAGGGATCTTAAATTAGATTGGCTTGGATTGGAAATGGTCAAATTTGAAATAAAATTGGCTAGAATTGCAATGGGAGGGTGGTTATTATTGGAATAAAAATTGGAATTGATTAGACTAGAATTGAAAGGAATTAGAATAAAATAGGCTAACATTTAAACGATTTTGAGGAAATTTAAAGAAATTATATCCAATTAAAATACTACAAATATTATAATATTTTTATATAATCAAAATCACTTAAATTTTAAAATATTTGTATAAAATAATTACTTTGAGTTTAACTATCGATAAATATAATAATAAAATAATTTAAATAATAATTACAATAATTTTTATACATCAAGATTACTAAAATATATAATTTTTTAGGCAAAATCGACTAAAATTTTAAACTCAAAATATATTTTAAAATAAGTATTTAATCAAATAGCATTCCCAAAAAAGGGTTAAAGGTCGGTCACAATTGGGTGTCAACGATACTCTTTAAGATACTTAATCAAGAGCATCTAAATCATGATAATCTTCATAACGAGGAGTACTTAAATTGGAAGCACCATAATTTCATATAGCATGTTGATACTTTATTTGAAAGCATACATCATTCATAAAATGTATCACGCCCTGAGCCTACACCCTGGGCGGGACCGACACTCGAAGACCATTGCTGGTCCCAAGCGAACCCTTGGCCTGGCTTTCTTAACTCAGTGGAAACCTAACTCAACAGAATAATTCAATACAATGAAAGGTTATAAAACAACCAACTAATAAAATCTGGCAAAAAATGCAACTCGAGTCTCAAAGATACAATAAGCCTGAGATGTATATAGAAATACAAATGAACTGATGTATATAAAAATACAATAATCTCAGTGTATGAAAATACAATAACTGATGTGGGAGTTTCTCTAACCAACAACCATCACATAGAGCTATAGTGATGATACAGCGATCGACCTCACACTGCCAGAGCATCCTGTACCCGGCCAAAGGTATAGGACCTGAACTGCCTAATAGATCCACTAGTCTATCTGGAAAAGGATTCATCTAAAAAGTATGATCCTCTTCTACCCATGGTGGCTAACATGGTTCTATGGGGCTGTGGGTTCCTTGAACGCTCCCCTAACTCGGTGCTCGGTGCTCGATACTACACCCAAAAATGTGCTGGCTCTTATGTTTTTAAAACATATTTCGTCCTGCTGATTTGAGATAATTACTCAAAAACATAGCTCAAAGGCTATCTTTGGGAATCTCAGTTTCCTCTCTTTCTTTATGAAAACTAGCCCGAAGGCTCTTTGGAAATCTCAGTTTCCAATCTTGTTTAAATGTGAAAACATTCCTTTAAAACTTCTTTGGGAATACATAGTTCCCTAATAACTTTTGAAAAATGAACTCAACTTTATACTCTTGACTTAACTTGAAACCCAATACTCTTTACTTAACTTGAAACTTTAGCCTTAAAATGAAGTTAAAACGTTCAATAAAGACTCTTGAAAAACTTTGAAGACTTGCTTTGACTTGCTTCTTAACTTCTAGACTTGACTCTAATTTCAGTTGACTTTGATCCTAACCTTCTTGAATTGAATTATGGATTCATGATTTGTGTTTAGAAAGACCTTATGATGTTTAGGGATGATTTAGTACAGCTAAACTTAAGAAAAATTATGAAAATTACTTTTTGAAACAGTGAGGTCCACGTCCTGTCCGTGACGCGGAGCAGATTTTGTTCACAGAGGGAACAAGTCTACGACGCAGACTTGCTTCATGTAAGCTGCCCGACTTTTCTCCTTCACGCTACCAACCCTAAACCCTCTTAACTTCAAAGGTTCCAGCCCCAAACACTTAGAATCATAAACCCCTCAACATATAATAGATTTAACACGGAATTCCATCCGGAAACATGTCTCAAATCAACAAGAACTTCAACAACACAACCACAAACTTCAACAAACACAACCACAAGAATTCAACAACACAACCAATCTTTCCTCGGAATTAAAACGAGTTTGGCATGTGGGGGAATGAACCAACCCAACACTATGATCTCACATACCTAGTAGGGATCACCCCCGACGATATCCACGACGATCTTTGACGAAACCTTGCTTGATCTTCTCTTTCTTCTTTTCTTCTCCTCTTCACTCACAAACCCTTACTCTCACTCTTTAAAATGGGAAGAACTGATCAAAAAATCAGTCTACCATACTAATATAACCAAAAGAATTGGTTAGGGAAAAGACCAAAATACCCTTAAAATTTTCCGGACGGACTTCCCTGCCAACTGCCCAACTTCCAAAGGGCATATCTCACTCATACAAACTCGGAATCGAGCAAACTCGGCGGCGTTGGAAAGATCATTCCACAAGCTTCGCAATCATAATTGGAACTACACCTAACTCATCCTGAGCTAGGAGTTATGGCTGGTCAAATTTGGCCAAAAACTCACCTTTTTCCCATACTTAACCAAATTTTCCAGATTTTCAAATTCTTTCCAAAAATGAAGATTTCAAATTTTTAAGCTTCTTCCTAGTTATCAACTTGCAAGATGTCACAAAATGCTTCATAACATAATGCATGTATATCATCATAGCTTGATTCATAAACATAAAATACTTGTGTAGCATGGTTTCATAAAAATATCATTAAATATATTGAATTATGATCAAATCATGCATAATAATATCAATGATGATGAATAAACATAAAAACAATTGAACCCATAAGAAAATCATGACACACTAGAATGGGGGTGAGAATCATAATTGAAAATTTTAGGTTTCTTTGGGACTCAATGGGTGAAGAAGAACCCATTGATGAAGTTCCCACAAACTTTGATGAAACCGTAATTAAAATTTGGAAGAGGAGACTTGAAACCCTTGGAGTTTTGTAATCCTTATTCTTCCTTGGGAGAGAAGACTTGAGCGAGAATTTGGAGTTTTGAGAGAATGAGGGTGAATGGGGTGGATAGGGTCTTAGGGAAATCAGTTATACTCTTCAAACTAGGCTTAAAATGACATCGTATAGGAATTAAAAGAGTAGGGAAAGACCCAAATAACCCTAAGCAAATAACTACCGGACATTTCTATGAACACCTTCTACGGTCCGTACATGCTTTTACGGACCATGTTGTCTGTCTGTCAATGAACTGACTGAAAGTCAATGGCTCTGACAATAATCCATGACACCCTTTCACGAACCGTCAATCCTTATACGACCCATATAACCTCCTCGTAGAATGGGTCTGGAGAAAAGTCCTAGGTCATCAGGCTTTGAACCACGAACACTAAGGACAAATCATCTTTCCTTTTACAACCCGTATTGGCCAGCCATATAACCCAATAATGAAATCATCAAATCTTTGAGGATTAACTATGACACACCATCTATGAATCGTAGAACTAAGTACAACTTGTAAAGTCTAGTCATAGAAGTCAAGGCACAAAATTACTTAGTCCTTAAGACTACATCTACGAGACCCAATTACAACTTGTGTTCCTAACCACGAGTCGTAAGGGTGACTTGTACAACTAGATCTGAGACTTGACATTTTTCAAAAATTTTAAGGCATCAACCACAGGTTTCCACGAGCCATGAAACTATGTATGGTCTGTAAACCCAACTTATGAACCACTACACCAACAATTTTTGCACCAAAATTTGCTACATTTCTACTTCCAACTGAGCTATGCACTTCCAAAGTGTTACATAAAGAGTGGCCATTTCCATTTTTTCCTAGTGATGTTGTTTTGTTTGTTTCCTTCAATTGCCGGAAAACTACGATCGAGTGGAATCATTACATGAAGCTAAAGTGTAGCTATGATCAAGTGAAGTTGTCCTATGGAGGTCAATCCTTTCATCCAATCGAGTGGAGCTATCACCCCATGTGAGAGGCCAAGTACATAACATGAATGGTAGTGAAGGCCGGGCTTTTTAAGTCACTACCTATATGGAGAATACACATCTTGGTAAAATAAGGGAATATGTTACTTCCTTTTTTTTTAACTAACACTAGTATATATACATGTGTGATGCATGAAATATTAAAGTATTATTTTTAATTTCTTAGATTCTGATGTCTTATTCGAACATGTTAAATTATATTACCTTTAAAATATCCAATTATATTGTTCCTTAATGAAATATGCTCCCCCTTCAATCCATCTATAACAAAATCTATATGTATAGAGATAACGACGCCTGTAACTTTCAAATAAATGTAGAAAATCTTTTACGGAAATTTGTAGTGGTTTAAAGTTAGATTGTGTAACCATAAAATATCGTCTTTACCATTCCTAAACAAGGCCTAGTTGATATATTGTTTTACCCGGAAAAGTCATCGGAATTAAGAAAAGACGGTTTCATTACCAATAGAATTATATTTCATTTGCACTCATCATCTCAATTTTTCATAAAAAGTTTGATTAGATCAAAACTAAAAGGAAGGAAACAGTTTTAGGAAGATTAGAAAACATCAGACTTCTGATTTAATAAATGGAAAAGGGTCAAATATACCCCTGTACTATTGAAAATAGTTTAAATATACCCTTCGTTATACTTTCGGGCTAAAAATATACCCCTCCCATTATACTTTGGGCTAAATAGACCATTATATCTAACAGAGGGACACGTGGATGGCTAAGATTAAAAGAGTTTATTCAATTTAAAATAGACCATTTGATATAACCCATCCCGCCCCAATAACATAACCCACCCCACCTCAATAATTCAGCTTCTTTTCCCTCAGCAATTGCATATTTCACCCATTGTGGTCTATTTTAAATTAAATGGACTCTTTTAATCTTAGCTGTCCACGTGTTCCTCTGTTAGATATAAGGGTATATTTAGCCCAAAGTATAACAGGAGGGGTATATTTAGCCTGAAAGTATAACGAAGGGTATATTTAAACTATTTCCAATAGTACAAGGGTATATTTGACCCTTTTCCATTTAATAAATCAATGGAAAAACTCAATTGAGATACACACATGTAGCCCAAAATTTTAAAAAATTATATCATTAGTTAACCACTTAAAATTTGTAAACATTCATCACATCTAAAGCATAAAAATGACAATATTGAGAAGTAGAGATAATTTCAAAGTCATTACATTGAATTTTTGAAGAAGATATAAATGAACCGATTCATCTAGATATTAGTTTGTTTTTGAATTCATTGACTAAGACAAAAACATATAGGGAGTATACATATATACATAGAGCAGGGGAAGAAGAAGCTGACCAATCAAATCCATCATACAACCAATAAAATTTTCTCCAATAAAAACATGAATTGGGTTCAATCTCAACTCATTCAGGCCTTTACATTTTAAGAGAATATTCGTTTTAACCCAATTTAATCTCCAATTTTAACCCATTTTAAGTCTCTTTATTTGCATTGATGTAATGTATGTTCCTATATTAAAGATATGAATTACTATCTATTTTATATCTTTTAGGATTTATCTATCCATTTGTAACTTATTTTTTATTTTATTTTTTGAATTGAAATTCAAATTGTGGTTATAAAACTTAAATAATAATATATTAAATTTATTGAGTTAAACGCGTCAAATTGGGTGGGTCAAGACCCAACCTATTTTTAAGTACATTTAAACTCAACCCATTTAAGCCCAAAGTAAACCTGGACGGATTACGACCCAACCCAATCCCTATTTCAACCCATTTTTAAATCTCCAATTTCAACTGAACCCGCCCATTTGACACCCCTACTCCTAACAAACCATCAACAAAAAAATCTGACGGAACCTGGACAATGGACCAAATAACTTGAACAAAATCTTTAACTCGGTTTTGAATGGGTGTCTGTCGCTTTGTTTTGACACCATGCGAATAAGAAAATAACTCCACTATGAGAATTGAAAAGGAATGAAGGTATTTATGAAGAGACTTATTTTTTTCTTCATAAAAAATGTCGACGTAATTAGCGTGAAGGTAAGCCTATGCTAATAATATTAATACTTAGTACTGTATAAAGTCTCTATGACAAAAACGTATAGGGAGTATACATATATACACAGAGTGGGGGAAGAACAAGCTTACAATCAAATCCACCATACAACTAATAAAAACTTCTCTGGAAAAAAGTTCACACATTTGGTGTGCCTTCTTGCTTTTCAGATGATTTCACATATATTTGTCTGTCATTGTTGAGTTGTCGTGGGTCTTGTCCTGACATCTATCCTAGTATTATAGGTTTCATAAATAGTTAGAGGTGAGGGGTCTCTCAATATTTCCCTTTTATTTTGAGATATTTTGCAAACTGTCTTATTTATAACAATGAGTACTTTCAGACATCCTTAATGAGTTTTACTTTGAGATTGATTTCTATTCTAAGCCTATTATTGTTTGAGTGAGTCTTCCGCTAAGTAGTCGGTTGGGCCAAGGGTTTGTTTGGGGTTAGAAATGATTCTCGAATGCTGGCCATGTCTAGGGTGTAGGCTCGGGGACTGACAAACTTGGTATCAGAACACAGAGTTCAAGAGTCCTATGGTGCCTATGAGATCGTTTCTAAAAGAGTCCTTCTTACCCGTGTGAATTGCGCCACATCTTTAATTGGAAGGCTATGACATTTAGAAACATTTCACTTTCTTCTTACTCCTATTTGTGTGATAAAGTTCAATTCAATATAGTTTCTTCTAATCCATGCTTATGCATGTCTTTTCAGGTCATGCCTTTACGAGGAGCTATTCGAGGATGTCCTACTAAGAGAAATGCTAATCCTCAAGGTCAAAAGGCTCCCATTGCACCAGAATTGCAACCCCCTTAGAGAGATATCACCACTGCTATGTTTAGAAATGATATTCATATGCTAACTCAGGTTGTGGAAAATCAGGCTAGTCAACAAGGAGCGGGTCGTCAGAATGTAGCTGATACATCTAGAATTTGTGAATTCTTGAGAATGAATCCCCCGAAATTCACTAGGTCAACGCTCAATGAGGATCCAAAAAACTCTATGGATGAGATTTAGAATGTGTTTAGGGTGATACATATTGTTGATAGTGAGTGTGTGGAGTTTGCTACATACCAACTCAAAGGTGTTGTTAGGATATGGTATGACTAGTGGAAAAAGACTAGAGGAAAAGGTGCACAACCCTTAGGTTGGGCGGTGATTGAGAATGCTTTCTTAGTGAGTTTGTTTCCCTAGAGTTAAGGGAAGAAAGGTAAGAGAGTCTATGAGTGTGCAAGAGTACAACCTCAAGTTCACTCAACTTTCTTGCTATGCTCCGAAAATGGTGGCTGATATGAGGAGAAGAATAAGTTTGTTTATGTCTGGGCTATCCCGTTTATCTTATTAGGAGGGGTAAGAAACTGTAACACCCCTAAATACTAACCAAGAGTCGGTTTTCGATACACCATTGCTTAATTACTACAAATGTTTTATTCTCATTTTGGGAGCTTGAAATTTTATGATATTTGCAGACTTGCTTAACATAATTGTGATTGTAATTTAAGGTATTGTATTGGGGTATTTATGTAATTTTCTAATTGGAATTATTTATAACTTGGAAGGGAGGTGAGATATATACATAATGGGATATATGTATACTTTTGGGCAGCAAACTTTTTACTTTTGGGCAGCCATGTCACGACCCAAGCCTAGGGCCTAGACGTGACCGGCGAATGGGGAACCCCAAACAAGCCTCATAGCGTATCATTACACATCCTTGGTCGCGGAAGCAATTAAAATGACCATAAGCAATAAGTATAATCAAAGGGGGGAAATCGGGACTAAGGGAGCAAGAGAAAAAAAGAAGAAATGATATATAAATACCATAGATGAGTCAAGCTTAAGCATAATACACAACTTGTCCA
>JAJOOF010024811.1:0-14409 GCA_029582545.1 Solanum lignicaule | reverse complement strand
ACTTGGATTTGATGTACCTGAGCTGAGGGTCTTCCGGAAACAGCCTCTCTACCTCGCACGAGGTAGTGGCAAGGTCTGCGTACACTCTACCCTCCCCAGACCCCACCTAGTGGGATTTCACTGGGTATGTTGTTGTTGTTGTTGTATAGTATAACTTTGAGAGTTTCTTGTTATTCCATCCTTGTGTCTACTTGATGTTTTTTGCACTTCGATTATCGTATTATTGTTGTAGTGGCTGTTCCTTTTTAGTATGCTTTGTCATGCTTTCTTTAGCATTTTGTCTTGACTTCTTCTCTCTCGTTGTTTTCCTTTTCAAACTGCTTTGTAATGTTTTTACTTGAGCCGAGGGCCTATTGGAAACAACCTCTCTACCTCACTAGGCAGGGGTAAGGTCTGCGTACACACTACCCTCCGCAGACCCCACTTGTGGGATTTCATTGGGTATGTTGTTGTTTGTTTACGACATGATAAAGATTCAAATCCATCTCAGGGAAGAATTGTTCAGCTATAGTAATGGCATTATCTTAAGTTACCAATTTCAAAAAGAAAACAATGGCATTATCTTCTTGATATTTCCTTGGGACAGTTTGAAGAGTAAGGTATGGAATCTCTAAAGATTTAACTTGAAGTGCACTGGATGAATTTTTTTCTACTGTCTTTATTAAGTAGTAGAATTAAGAAGAGTGAGTAGCCGATTATATTTTATTTCTCTGACAGCCTTCTGCTTTGGTTGCTCTGGTGTGCTGTACGTAATTGGTCTCCAATATCAAAAGAATGTGAAGTGTCCTATGGATTCAGAGTCTGATGAATCCAACATCAGTGAGATATAGATAGAGCAGATTGGATCAAGGCTAATTCCAGCTTAATCTCCACCAAACTGGGTTGAGTGGCTAACTAAGAGTTTCTTGCAACTCTCTGATATCATCGCTGAATGGTTTTGTGATATTGCCTTTAGATTTGACCACCTCTGCTAATCCTCTGTGGTAGGCACAATCGGACATGATTTCCTGCTTTGGTAATGCTTTTAGGCACAAACTAATTTTTGTAACTATGGGAAGGAGAGAACAAATATAGTATCAGTTGTACTGTCTGAGGATGGGTATTCTATTGATTTAATGTGCTGGGGTTGAAAAGTGGCAGATTTCAAGAGGGTTAGGGAATGTTAAACTAGAGAAGAAATTAATAGGAAAATAGAACATTTGTGGTAGTTTCTTGGACATTAGGTTTCTAACATGCTATTTGTTGAGAGAAATCCATAGAGTTTTCCTGTTAATAAGAAAAGGAAATAGGAAAAAAGAACTTCAATGTAAAGAAATGTTGAACATCAACCAAGAGCTCAGGAGAAAATGGGAATTAAGATGATGCATTGTCACATTCAAAAACAATTCCAACTGAAACAATCTAAAATAGTATGTCACAGGTGCCCGGTGGAATTGCAGCTTGTGGGTATTGAAGGTTCATGTTTTAAATATCAAAATAGCTAACCAGTCAATCTCGAGAAACCTGGGAAACATTATTTCAGAAGCTTTAGGCCATTCTTATTGTGGAAAAAACGTAATAAAATTGGACTCTCTGGTGAGGTAATAGGATGTGATTCACGTAAGCTTTCTAATAAGGTGGCCAAGGTCTGAGGCAAATGTATGAACTCATGTCCACTGTCAGTTCCATAATTTTTCTTTAAGCCGCACACTTTGCCCATTGATTCAGATATGTTTAAGCTACGACACAATATATGTTCCCGAGAGTAATGTTGTTATTGTATGTGATACTCAGTCAAGAGATAGCTGATGGTGTCAACAAATCTGCTCGAGCTGTGCAAGCAGCAGAAGCTGGAATCAGACAAATTGGGTCTCGTGCTCACCAGCAAACAATGTGTATGCTCTCTCTCTCATATATTCCTTACATAATGGCAGATCATGTGACTTCTTCCTATTTAAGACTGCTTACTTTCTGTTCGAATGTGTCATTAGCAATGATTCAGGAGAGAGCAGATCTTCCAGTCATATCTTTGCAGCCAGTTGTAACTGGAGCAGCAAAGAAAACTTCTCGTGCTGTTAGCCAAGCTACGAGAAGATTCATGAATATGATCTCTGGAGGTGAACTTGGCTCGGAAATGGAAGACAACAGTGAAATTGATCCAGAACCTTAAGAGAGGATGTCTCCATTATTTTACTCTATTGGCAGAGTAAAAACATGCTTATATGTTCCAAACAAAATCCTGAACATGAACGACACATGTAAAAGCAATGATTCAGAACGTTTTTCAGTAAATATTAGCCATCTTTCAAGAATGAGGTAGGCAGCTACGTTTTCAACGCCTGCTGTGTGAGAAGGAGAGTTTCTTCTGCTCGATTTCACACTCGAGATTGTCAGAACTGCACAGCAAATCATGGTTATCCAGTTATTCACTAGTGAGCTACATAATTTGTTCAATTTTATTTTTAAGTATTTGTCAAAAACAATTTGGATATTTTATCTTTGCACATGGTGAACCACAGATGTTTCTTGTAGAATGACTTTCAATGTATGTGGAATTGTATTGGGGAAAATTACCACTTATATAGATTTACTAGTTAAGAAAATGCCCTGCTCAGGTCCAACATTTTGTTGTTTTTTCATGGAATTTTTACCTCTATATATTAGACTTATTATTTTCCTTTTTGGGGTAGTTTTTTTCCAGTGTATAACGTAGGTTTACATTTAATAGCTAAAATTAGAGAATAAGGGTCCCTTAATGTTAAGACTTATAAATGTTTTACTATATCATCAGGATTTTGTTGTGGGTCAAGTATGTTTTTCCACTTTCTTAGTAATTCCCGGATTTCTTTTCAGATCAATGAAGAAAAGAAATACGGAGAAGGCAAAGTTATTGAGGAAAAAAGAATAGGTTTCGACTAAGAAATTGATATAAGGAATTTCATTTTCAGTCATTTTCGAGATTTCGCAAAATTTGAAGATTTGAATTTGTGATGAGTTTGGATTGGTTGTTCTTGCAAACAATTTAGAATGTACTTTCGAGTTCATATATCATTGTTGAGGGAGATCGGTTAAGTTTAGAGTTGATTTTTGGAGAAATATTAGACTAAAACATGAAGAAGATAAAGTTTCAAAATTGTATTATGATTAGTATTACAGTTGTATCATCGTTGTTTCATAATTGTATTAAAACTGTATATGACTTGTATCTTATATTTCCATAACTAAAACAATACATGATACAATACTAATACAAGTATGATACAATATAGCAAAATGGGTATTATATTTGAATCTAAAACATTCTCAAATTTGTCAATCACTTTACATACAATTATATTAAAAATGTATTATTTATACAGGGGAAAGACGTAAATCTCTCATAAGCTTGTCACGATAAGTCAGTTACACGTTTAAACTATCGTGATGATCTATTACACACTTGAATTACTTAAAAGTAATTTTTTTTTTAAAATGTGAACTAATTTTCACCTTGACGCACATATAACCACTCAAATGATGAGAAGTGCACACTCGTGTCACATCATCACCATGTCACTGCCACATCAACAATTATGACAGATTTTTTAAAAAAAAAAAAATCATGTCATCCCAATTGCTTCTTCCTCCCCTGTACATAGGGATGACAATGGGGAGGTGCGGGGCGGGGCGAGTTGAAGTGGATTTTTTTAAAACTAATGCGGGGCTGGTTGCGGGTATATGTGATTTTATGTGGGTTCAAGCTTAATTTTAACTTTTAACATGTTATAAGAGTGATAGAGCATTATCTATTAAAATAATTTCTTTAAAGATTATAAAATATTCAAGATAGTAAATAAAAATGGTTCAATAAAAAATAATACAATTTCTTACATGTTTTCCAATTGACCTCTAAAAAATAATTTAAGTCACTATCCTATTAAATTAATATAACTAAATGAAAAATGAATTTATTGGTATGAATTTTATTTTTAGTATCAAACTTAACTAGAAAAAGAAAATATTATAAAAATTATGCGGGGCGGGTTCATGCAGGGCGGGGTGGGCGGGTTGAAAAGGAAAAGATTGTTATGCAGGAGTGGATTGAAAATTTTGCGGGTTAAGCTCAATCCACTCCGCCCACGCCCCACACAGTCCCATTGTAATCCCTACATGTACATCATCAGACCCACCATTAAACCACCATTATTGTTGTCATTATCACCAAACTCACATCTCTACCACTCACTATAAATTTTACCACCCACAATCAAATTCACCACCGGAATCTTCCCACAACCATTGTCATTATAAAAAATTGCAAACAATCATAATTAATTTAACTAGATTCACAATCGAAATCATATCACCACCATTACCACTATGAAATTCATCACAATCTTGACCACAAATTTCAGCATTCACCATCTACAAGTTTCATTGCTAATTATTAAAATTAAAAGGGAAAATGTATAAGTTACCCCCCAGCCTATACCCGAAATCTCAGAGACACACCTAACTTTTACTAAGGTCCTATTACCCCCCCGAACTTATTTTATATGTAATATTCTACCCCTTTTTGGCCTACGTGGCACTGTTTTGTGGGCCAAGCGCATGTTGACATTTTTTTCAAGGATAGTGCCACGTAGGCCAAAAAGGGGTAGAATATTATAGATAAATTAAGTTCGAGGGGGGGGGGGGGTAGGACCTTAGTAAAGGTTAGGTGTGTCTCTGGGATTTCGGGCATAGGCTGGGGGGTACTTATGCATTTTCCCAAATTAAAAGTCATACCATCACTAATTTTATCACCCACTACCAAATCCATCACAAAGATTATCACAATATAATTACAAATTTCATTCAAGATCAAAGAGGAGAAAGGTGAAAATAAGAAGTCAATTCATAAAAGAAAATAACGTGATTTTGATAATATAAAAGAAAGAGAAGAAAGGATGAATGACATGAAGAAAAATAAGAAGTTGGAGGGTTGTCCATGGAGAATGGACTATATTTTTTCTTCTTCTTCTTCTTATTTTTTATTCATTTACGCATTTTTTTTCTCTTTTCTTTTAATTTTTTTGTCACATCAGTTTTGGGTGGAAATAGATTCACTTTTAAGTAGTAAATGTGTGTAATAGATCGCTATGATAGTTTAAGCATATAACTGATATTTTCGTACAGGTTCAAGGGAAAATTTATACATTTTTTCTAGTTATATATTCACTACATGCATTGTAATATGCCTATAATAGGTATAATATACTAATTTCAAAATATATTACATATGTTGTTTATATGTATTTCTTTTATTAATCATGTCACACAGTAGTTACCTAGACTTCAAACACTCAAGTACTAGTTAAATTAGTTCAAGTGTTAATATATTAAAATTGTGAGAAATGTATTTATATCAATTTTTTTCTAGTTTAAAGAGTAAGAAAAATATCCGTTAATGTATAAATATAGGGAAAAGGGTCTGAAAAATATTTTAATTTTGATCGAAATTGTTGTTACGATACCAAACTTTATGGAGGACCTTTTACCCCATGCACTATTTAATAGTGTATTTTAAAGGTATATATGTGCCCACGTGGACACATTACTATTTATAATGATGCAATATTTATGATGTCCACGTGGACACATATATACCTTTAAAATACACTATTAAATAGTGCAGAGGGGTAAAAGGTTCTTTCCAAAATTCGGTACTGTAACAACAATTTCTGTCAAAGTTCGAATATATTTCAGACCTTTTTCCCATAAATATACCATTGAATTTGGTGTCACTTAACATCTATGTCCTTCAATTTTGGGTGTGCGCAAGTAGGCACCTTGTATAAAATTGAACAAGTAGACACACACTCCTATGTGGCAGGATGCCACATAGGATCCTCCATAGAAGGCAAATTGCCACATAAGATGTCAAGTAGGACACGTGTGTGGCCTGCTTGACAAACATCAACAATGGAGACATCGTAAATTAGTCCGCAGGCAACGCAATAAGTCATATGTCCTACTACAAGTGCTGCGACAACCTTTACAAAATCCGAACGATTGTCGACGACCAGATCCACTGGTTTGTAATATTCACCCCGTCCCACAAGCACAAATCCTCTCTTGCTCAACTCTATAAATATTTTAGTGTCTACTTGTGCATATCCAAAGTTGGAGGGCATAAATGACAGATGAGCCCAAGTTAAATTGCACGTTTATGCATTATGCCTTTATAATGTATTTTAATAACGGTTATAATATTACAAAGGCGTAATACGTAAATATGCTCATTAACTTGGCTTGAGTTGACATTTATGTCCTCTAATTTTGGGTGTGCGCAAATAGGTCCTTAAACTTGTACAAAATTAAACAAGTAGACACACGCGTCTTACGTGACATAATATACATAGGACACCACATAAGACACAAATTGCCACCTAAGATACCATGTAGGACAAATGTGTATATTTGTTCAATTTGATACAAGTTTAAGTGTTTACTTGTGCATACCCAAAATTAAAGAGCATAAATATCACTTGAGGCCAAGTTAAAGAACACATTTATGTATTATTCCTATTACAAATGTGAGGTATTTTAGGCATAATACATAAATATTCCCTTTAACTTGGCCTCATTTTACATTTATGCCCTCCAACTTTAGGTGTGCACAAGTAGACACTTAAACTTATATAAAGTTGAACAAGTAGACACATGAGTCCTATGTGACATAAGACATCGTGTAGGGTACAATTTTTCCTGTAAGTTGTCACGTAGACATGTGTGTCTATTTGTTCAACTTTATACAAGTTTAAGTGTCTACTTGTGCACACCCAAAGTTCGAGAGAATAAATGTGAAATGGGGCTAAGTTAAATAACATATATATATTGGCGATGCATATGAATTAATGAAAGTCAGTTTCTAGAAGTTCTTGGGTAGAACAAGGACATTGGAGTTGGGCTTAGTGTGGTTTTCACCCGTAGATTGATCGTCCCATGGAGTAGCTTGTTCGGGTTTGAGAGGTTGCATTTCAAACATAGGTTGTGTGTTTCAGGAGTCATTGGTACTCGAGTTGGGCTTTGCCTTGGGTTGGGTTTCTTAAATAGGCCCTTGCCACTCTTCGATGTTTAAGGAGGTGTTGCGCCCAAATGCACCCGTAAGTGTACGTGGTCGTACAAGTAATAAAGTAGTTTTTTTTAAGAGTCGGATGTCGTACCTACAGAGACTTAAGATTAAAGTATATTTTATTTTTCCAATAACTGTAATTTAAAGCAAGTGTTTCCAGAAAGATTGATGAATGATTCTAATTTATTGATTATTCGAAGTAAACTACGCTAACTAATATGATTCAATTTCGAGTTGGAGTTAAAACAATGATGTAGGCCATTTCAGGGCTGTGGCCTACTTTGTATTCATGCATACTACATCTTTTTATAGACTTCAATTGATTATCAAATCACTGATTTACAGGGTTAAATATATGATCATGATCTTCTGATCTCTAATCGCCTACTGCAATTAGCAGCCTAACTACCGTTGAGCGGGGATAGACTGAACCAATTGTGAAACATTAAGCTTTCATCATGTTTAGTAACCAAGCACGATCTCTGGGTATATCCCTATTCTAGATACAAATCAACCCTAATTTCTAGAGAAGATCATTCTCCTTTTGTCCAACGTTCTATCCGCATATCACTCTCCCAAGTTCAATTCAGACAATAAGCTTATTTCAATGGTGGCCAAACACGAAATACCAACTCAAAAACAAAAGAGTGATTTATGCAATAACCAACTTCAATCCATAAAGTTCAATAATATACAATCATCCTGTAGCCACAACCCTAGAATAAGAGAATTTAACTACTCATAATGTGATTCTCAATCTTCAAGTATTTCATATTCATAAGAGAAATCGATAGAAGTAGAGAGTAGGAATAAACCCTAAAATTGAATTAAGAGTTCTTCAACTTGCCTTTCTCCAAAAGCTAGAAAAAAATTAAAATAATAAAATCCTAGTCTATTTATAGTTTGGAAAAAGTCGACAGAAAACTAGGCCGCAGGTCTGCGACGCGCATGTGCTTGCGTATTCACTACAAGAAAATTGTGAATTACATGGGTATTTTTTTGCGGATTATATACGAAAATTCGCAAGTAACTTAATTTCCTGTGGATTTTCCTACCAAAACAATTCTGATGAAAATACCTTCGTAGATAATTATTACCTGCGAATTTGAAAATTCCCAAGTAAACTACCTAGGGATTTAAATTCTGCAGGTAAATTACTCGCGTATTTTCTTACAAAAAATACTTAAGTTATCCCTAATATTTTTTATTAAAATTGGTGAAAAAAGGATTTTACTTACAAATTTTTTCGCAAGAAAATCCTCAGGAAAATATTATATTATAATAAATTTAAACAATTTATGGAAGATCAATAACCATTTTAATTCCTTTCTTTAAGTTTAATTTCTAGATTTTCCAATTATGTTTAGTAGTTCAATTTCTCATTATTATTTTCTTATTTTACTTCTTGTTTTTGTTGTGATTGAAGCCCCCAACCCCACTCCACTATCCTAGACCATACTCATATACATTTGCAGAAGGCCAAACACATATGCAGACCCTTAAAATTGTCCCTAAATTTCATTTTGACACTCCAACTTAATCTTGTTCCATGTTAACTCTTTAACTCCAATTTTTATGTTTCATTTTGACACTTCTAAGTGATTTGACAGAGTATCTGCATCACACATTCTCTAAGAGAGTGAAACACAAAAAAAAAGAATTTTTAAAAAAATAATAAAAGATTAACCCTTCAACTCTATTTTTTATGTACCATTTAAACACAAAATACTAATTTTATGATTTCTTTATTTCTATATATGCTCTTCAACTACAATTTCATATTTTAAAAATCGTCGTTCATCTGTTAGTTATTGTAAAAAATTCAAATTGACGGATGATCATTGATTATTTTTTTAAAAGTAACAATTTCTTTTTGAGAGTTTTTCTATATTTTGCGTGAAAAATAACCGACGAAAGTGCATCGATTTTCTTTCTTAAGAAAATCAATGACAACCCAACGAAATCTATCGAGTTTCAACATTTTTTATAGTGTTATTAATTAGCAATGATCGTGAGTTTTTTTACTCGTATTTAGTTGAATGAAAAATTAGAAAGTTGGTATTTGAGTTAGTCCAAATTGATTAGATATGAAAAAAAATATGTGGTGTTATTTAATTTAATTTAATTATTTTAAAAAGGAAATCAACACACTTTTGTCGAATATTTTTCACACAATAGTATACAAAAACACTAAAAAAAATTGATGTTCATCCATTATTTTATTTTATTTTAAAAAAAGATATGACGTTGATTTTTAAAATGAAAAAGTGGAAATGAAGAACATAAATAAAAATGAAGAAACTTGTCATTAAAAATACAACATAAAAAGTTTCTTCATTTTTATCTATGTTCTTCATTTCCAGTGTTTTATTTTAATAAACAACGTCATACTTTATTTTTTAAAATAATGGATGAATATCAAAAAAAAATTTTAGAGTTTCTGTACATTATTGTGTGAAAAATAATCAACAAAGTGTGTTGATTTTCTTTTTAAAACAATTAATTAAATTAAATAACACCACATATTTTTTTCATATCTAATCTATTTGGACTAACTCAAATATCAGCTTTCTAATTTTTCATTCAACTAAATACGAGTAAAAAAAAACTTATGTTCATTGCTAATATATAACACTATAAAAAAATGTTGAAACTTGATAGATTTCGTTGGGTTGTCATTGATTTTTTTAAGAAAGAAAATTGACGCACTTTCGTCGGTTATTTTTTACGCAAAAATACAGGGAAACTCTCAAAAAGAAATAGTTACTTTAAAAAAAAAAAATCAATGATCATCCGTCAATTTTGAATTTTTTACAATAACTAACGGATGAACGACGATTTTTAAAATGCAAAATTGCAATTGAAGAGCATATGTAGAAATAAAGAAATCAAAATTAGTATTTTGTGTTTAAATGGTACATAAAAAAAATAGAGTTGAAGGGTTAATCTTTATTATTTTTTAAAAATTACTTTTTTGTGTCTTTCACTCTCTTAGAGAAAGTGTGATGCACACACTCTGCCACAACACTTAGAAGTGCCAAAATGAAACATGAAAATTGGAGTTAAAGGGTTAAAATGGAACAAGGTTGAGTTGGAGAGTCAAAATAAAATTTAGAGACAAGTTTAAGGGCCTGCATACATATGTAGAAATAAATAAATCAAAATTAGTATTTTATGTTTAAATGGTACATAAAAAAATAGAGTTGAAGGGTTAATTTTTTATTATTTTTTTAAAAAATTACTTTTTTGTGTCTTTCACTCTCTTAGAGAAAGTGTGATGTACACACTCTGCCACATCACTTAGAAGTACCAAAATGAAACATAAAAATTGAAGTTGAATGGTTAAAATTGAACAAGGTTGAGTTAGAGAGTAAAAATAAAATTTACCTTTGCAGAACCACCCATACATTCATCCAATCGGTAGCTTTTAAAACTTAAAGTTCCGTCCTTCCAATTTACTTACCTATACCACTATAAATATTAAATTATTGATGTAATTGTCCGATGTGGTACAAATCAAAACTTCTCGGTAATAAACTAAAGAATGCTAATATTTATATCTCTCTAAAAATATTTAGATTAATAAAAATAAACACTTATATAATAAAACACAGTTTTAAATATACTTTATGTATTTTATCCACGTTTTTAGTCAATAATATATTATGTTTTTTTGAATATGTATTTTGTAATAAGAACAATAACATATCTAGTAAAATTCCATTAAGTGGGGTTTGAGGAGGGTAGAGTGTACACATACCTTATCACTATCTCGTGGATGTGAGACATTGTTTTCGAAAAACTTTCGACTCAAGTGGATCAAATCCGAATAAAAGATGAAGAAAGTACAGTCATTAATAAGAAAAGTAGTGTAAAGTCTATAAGTAAACAACTCTTAAATAAGAAATTGACACAAATTACTTAATAAGATGAATATAATTTAGGTATTTGAAAAAATATTTATTTTCAAAACTCTAAATAACATGATGTTATTCCTATTTTCTATAAATATTTTGACCAAATAAAACTTTGTCTAATTATTAAGTAAAATAAAAGATAACTTTGAAGTGAATAAAATACAAACACACCAAAATAAAAATAAGAAAATTTTATACAATAAAATGATAATTTAAATAACTTATAAAGTTTAAAGTGAAAGAAAGTTATCACCAATAATTGATAGATTTTATTTATAATTTTAATTTATCTTTTAATAATTATGTCTTTACATACTTGGTTAAAAATACTATTTACAAATAAATGTCATTTAATAACTTACTATAAAGAAATTATCATTTTTAATACTTGTAAAAAAGATTTATAAGTTGGATATACAAGTAAAAATAATAGTTATTTCCTTCATTTAATACAATTTTGTCATTGAATGAGATAATTAAACTTCATATTAATAAGGTTTATAATCAATTTTTTCTCCACTTAAAAAATGTCTTGACCTATTCAACACTACAAAATTTAAATTTTTAATAATATTATATGACAATTATTTTTTTATTGGATAATTAACTAGACATATAATTTTTATAATTTATATATTGAAATCCAAAAATAATAATAAGAATTCGCATCATTGATTTTTACATAGGATTAAAAATTTTACATGTAAATTAAAAAGAGCTGAAAAATGTTCATGGCATTTATAAAAAAAAAAAAACTAAATATGATAATTTCAATTATTTCTTTTATTCCTTTTCTTTCCAACACTTTTTTTTTCCGTTAATGTTCCAACACCTTGTTAGCGTGAGATTATTGTATAATAATTTGTTTTTGACTTGAAAATAAAAAGTAAATATTTAGTAATCAAATTCCATTTTTTCATTATTATTTTTTGCATTATTATAATTTTAATTTTCTTAAATGTATTTTTAAGGAAAAATTATTAATTGGTGAATCTCCAAATACAAGAGTAGTTAGATAAATTTTCAAGAAAAAAGTTCCAGTGGAAAATGCAACGATAAAATTTTCAAATATACATATTCCCAGGTAAATCCCCAAAAAAAATCTCCAACAAATTCGTAACAAAAAATTATGAAGTAAATCTCTAGGTAAGAAAATTATCAAGTAAATTCTCAATAAATAAATCTCAAATAAAATTCGTTGAACTTGGATCCCTAAGTAAATCTCCAGGTAAGTATCCCTAGCTAAAGGTGCAAGTAACTTTATCTAGGGATTTTCTGCAAACTAACATGGAAATTAGTTTTTATTCATTACTTGCGGATTTACCTATGAAAACGGTACCTGCAGATTATTTGTCCCAAATAATTCCCCAGGTAATAATTTTGTGAAAATGGCGCCAAATTTACCCACCAACTTTTTTGGGGAAATATTTTTCGCAGATAAAAAGTTCTAGAATCTAGGAATTTTATATTTTCACAAGAAAATTCATAGGAAATTTATGCGAAAAAAATCCCCAAATAAAATCTCTAGGTAATTTATAGTTTTCTAGTAGTGATTCAGACTTTCTTGAACACCTCCTATTCGCGAGGCGGAGAGGATACGTAGTCCTCTGTCTCAGCATCATCAATGTGGGAATAAATAATTCCCTCTTTGCGATGTGGAGAGGGCACAACGCTAGGGTCTTCTCATTTTGAACTTTCTTCTGATCTTTTGCTATTTCATCTTTCGTGCTCTTGTGCTCGGGTCCAACTTCACTTCACGCACAGTAGCTCATATGCCTGTTTCTCTTGTTTCCCAACCTATAGTCACTAATTATATCGATTAATCATAATGCAATAACATGACTCAAACATTATCAATAAAATGAGAATTTGTCCTCAAACTTGGCTAAAATGTGGAGTGTTATTTGACTCCTAGGCATATAAATATGCCCAAGGTCAGGGAGGAATGTTATTATTTTGAGGTTTGTGTTAACACGGTTATGTGGGAAGGATACAGATGATGTTGGAATGGTTCGGTAGATAGGATGCTCCTGATAGCTAGGAGATGTTGGGCTTGGAGCATATGGCAGACAATCTAGTTTATGAGCTAGTTTTCATCTTCCTTTGCTTGTGTTTGCGCAGTTTTGTGGTATGTATGATATTGGTATATCTCAGGAGTTCAGTTTGGTTGGATGGAAGCCATCATCAAAGGAAGGAGTTGGTGGTTAGTTTCGAGTTTTGGAGAGAAAGATGTGAATTTGAGAGTATTCTATTAGCCTGAGTTTTAGGATGCCATTGCTCAATTCGAAAGGGTGTCTGTAAGTCTGGCGAAGCATGTGGACCCAGTACCCTCATCTTTTGAGCCTTTAGGCTTCTTCTGCTCCTTACTTTTGAGGACGAAAGTCAATTTAGTAGTGGATGTTGGTAATGATCCTTCAGGTCATTTTCACAGTTTTGCAATATTTTAGTGTTTAGAGCTTTTTTTTTGCGGGCCCAAGCCATTTATGACTTGTTGAGATTGATAGTTCGTTCATCGGATAGTTCATTTGGTTTTTATGCAAGTTTTCCTATTTTGGAACTTCTGAAATTTGAACAGTTGATTTCGATAAAAAATTCAAGTAGATGGCTCTAAGGATGACGACAGGGCGGGATGGATATAGGGTGGGGGGGAATTATAGTATTTGCGGGGAGGGGTGGGTTTTATCTTTTGCGCGTGTGGGGCGGGGCGGGTTCAAAAACTTTTATAAAAAGATTATGCGGGGCGGGAGGGTTGCGGGTTTAATTTAGAATTTCGAAGAAAAAGAAGTTCGGTGAATGGCCTTTTCGAATGTTATAATCTAATATGTGTGATAAACTCTTCCATTAATAATTAATCCAATATAAAGTTAATAGTGTAAATGTGAGATTAATTTTAATAATGTGTTATGTGTGAACATAAGTCAAAAAAATAAATATGTAACTAAAAAAGTAAGAAATACAGTAAGTAATAATCTCAATCCAAGAAAATGACTGCAAATGTGAACTAAAGCTAAAAGAACAAAACATTTAGAAGAAGCTGGAAAAATAAATAAATCGTACAAAAGCTTAAAAAATTGAGAAGAAACGGGATAAAAGTGTTAGGATTTGAAACTATTAGAGAAAAAAGATAAGGTTCAGCAGCAGAAACTTTCATTCATATTCAGCCTTTTAAAAGCATACACACATATATCTACATAAGCTTTTCCAAAGTTAGTAGAGGACCATACATATCCAACCACTATTGACTTTCTTACAAAACATATTCCATAAAACAAGGACTATCTTTCCTTTACATACTTAACATAATATTTAAGAAAATAACAATTAAACAAAAGACATCTAGAAATATCTCATTTTCTAACACTCCTCCTTGAGATTTTTCTTGGATACTCCCAACTTAGCCCTTAGAACTTCAAATTT
>JAJOOF010024810.1:0-15827 GCA_029582545.1 Solanum lignicaule | reverse complement strand
TTTTGATGGAGAAGAACAGATGAAGGGGAAGGAGGCGCAAGAAGAAGAAGAAAAGAGGTGGGGGCATGGGGTTTGGGATCTGGAAGAAAGAAAAAAAGAAAGTAAAATTGAGATTTTTAAAAATAAAATAAAATTTTCACGTGTCACATACCAATTCGTTTATTTTTCCACATAAGAGGCGTCTGGATGTACGCACTTAAAATGCGGTTTTGAAAATATAAAAAGTGTCAAAATGACACAATGAGATTTGACATGAGGTGCTTAAAATGAACAAAGCCTAGTTAAAGTGTCCAAGTAAAAGTTGGTGCCAAGTTTAGGCGGCCACCGATGGGTTAGCCCCTTAAATTATTAATGAATTATATTTGTAATGTTTATCATTAAGGTACCATAAAATACATGATAAAAGGTATTAAGAGAATTAATAATTAAGGAGACTTAAAATATATGATAAAATAATTTTTTTTTTAAATTCAAAAATATACGGTAGAGTAATTGAATGAAATTCTATTTAGATTTGTTTATTTGGCCAGTAATTAATTACTTTGATCAATATGGATTGAGTGTAATTGAGGGCAACAATTACACTCACCAGATATGAATTGGTGATCTTAATCACATGACATGCATGATATTACTATATTGCGTTTTGTGTACGATATTTATATTGAAGCTCGACTATTTTGAATTCGTGTTGTGTAGGGCCTCATTCGGAAGGAAGCGCTCTTTATCAAGGATTTTTTCATATTCAAGGCTTAACCAAAAACTTCTGATTAAGAGAGGAGCAATCCATCCACTGGACCACATCTTTTGGTGATAGTACTATATAATGTCACAATCACTTGAAGAGCGACAATTACACGACCTAATAAGTATATTGTGGTTACCAAACATCATGCCCTCCGTAGTTTAGTAATTGATTCATCCAAATTAGTACTCTCTTTGTCCGTAATTATTTGTTCACTTTTGAATTGACATACCTATTAAGAAAATAATAATTGACATAGTGAGTTTACCATTTTACCCATATTAATTATGGAGTGGATGAATTAAAAACTTAAGATTTTCAAGAAGCTATACCCTTTTCAAAGTAATTAATTGAGGGTATAATAGGTAAAAAAAAAATTGTCATTTCTTGATTTGTCAAAATGGATAAGTAATTAGGAACAACAAATAAGGAAAAATGAACTAGTAATTAGGAACAGAGGGAATAATATTTATGACAACTGAGTATAAACTTATACAATTAAATTCACTAAAAATCTTAATAAAATTTTGATTTGAACCTATAATTTTAAAATAGTAAAAAAATTGCCTGTGTTTTTAGCGTTTTCTTTTTCCAAGTAAAATACACTAGATTTTATCATAATGAACTCCGGATTATCTGTTGTTGCTAATTTTTCTGCTGAATAATAGTAATTGTAGTACTCACTACTCGGTCTTTCCCCTTTTTCGTAATAAATTTTTTTTTTAGTCTGTTTCATAAAAATAATAAATTTATATTTTTGATAATTTTTAAACTACATTTTATCCTAGATAATTTATATTTATACAAACTTTATACTTATTTTAAATTATAAATATTCAAAAAATATTCTTTTTTTTTTGTTTAACTTGATGGCAAATGAAATAACATTATATAAATTAAAACAAAGAAAATACAGTATTATAAAGAAATCCATATTTTTAAGTGCACTAGAAAGGGATTAGAACATTCTAACCCCAGATTTAAAGTATAATAAAAATTGACTGGTCTGCAAAAAAGAGTTTTAACTGTTTAAGGTTTATGTGAGTAAAAAAGTATTCTTTCTTCTGATGGGTGATACATATAAAATTAAATTGTTGCTACAAAACAAAAAATAGGAAGATGCCTCATATGTCTGGACAACTGGCAATGTTGAACAATATTTTTGTACTTTTACATTAATTACCAAAAAATTTAAAACCATATAATAAACCTTTTATGTGATGAAAATAATAGATACCTACAAAAGGATGTAGTGGTCCTGTTATAATATATCCAATCTTGTGTCGATCTGATTATCATGTGAAATGAGAGAAGGGATTGTGCTTATATATATTTACTTTTCGTGAGTTAATTTGATTAATTTTTATAATTAAATTAGATTAAATTAATTTAATATTTCAAAATTAAAATTCAGATATTCAAAAACTATATGAAAAATAATTATAAATTGTAATATTTTCATATCGATATAATGAAAAAATATAGCTTAAAATATTTATTTGATTCTCGTAATAGAAGTATTTTGATACGGAGAGAGTAAAACTCAATTCTAACTTGTCTTCTTATTATACAACCTATGTGATCTTGTTTGGATAGCAAACATGTGAACATGTTCATGTATGACTATTTTTATGAAGCACATTTTTATATATAAGTACAATTATTGAAAGATATTTGTTTGTATTGCTAAAAATAAATAAACATGGAATCGTTTTATCACGACCATAAGTTATGCCATAGTTTTGATTACATATCATACACATTAATTAATCAAGATAAAAATTAAATATATTTAAATTGTGCATCAACAAAGATTAATAATTACTTCCTCTATCTCATATTAGCTAATCATTTTATTAAAAATAGCTATCTCATATTAATTGATCATCTTACTAAATCAAGAAGCATTAATTAAAAATTTTCTATAATACATTTTTGAAAGTATTCACATTTATTTGTAAGATTCCCAAGAAGTTCTTTAAGAAGTGAATTAATAAAATTATCTTCTTATTTATGATTTCTTAATATTGTGTAAAAAAGAAAGTGATCAACTAATATGGAAGGAGCGAGTATTAAAGATAGAGGGTTGAAAACACCCCTAAATTTGATGCAATTTACTAATTTCGTCTCCAAACTATTAACAGCTTTAAAAACATCTTTCTACTTGATTAACTAAATTTAAATACACTTTTAATCTGTCACATGACATAACAAGTAGTCTCAAACTCTTGTAGGAGCATGTAGCTCTTAATGAAAAGTCGAGATCTAAATTTAGCTAGAATTTATGATGTATTTCTCTCGTGTTACAAGTTTGATGGTGTATTTAAGTTCGTTTAATCAAATATTTTTAAAAAAACTATAAATAATTCAAAAATAAAATTAATAATTCACGTTAAATTTAGATGTATTTTTGATATTTCTACGTATGTTAAATGTTTTTCGCTTGTAGTAAATAAAACAAAAAGAAGAAACGGCTAAAAGTGAAAAGTTGCATTAATAACCATAGCCTAAGATTCCAAAAGACACAATCATCGCCATGGTGGGTCCCATTCACCCTCTTCTTCTTCTTTTCCATTTAAATAATAGCCGTTTTCCCTTTATTTTAGTAACTCTAATCATTTTTATATTGTTTTTTATTTTTACTTACTATATAGTTAATTAAATAATTAAGTACAATTTACTAACTAAACTGTCTTTGAACACAAACTCTTCTTTTTTTAATTACTTTTCAAACGTAGATAGAAATAAAAAAAATCCAAAACTATGCACTAGAAATTAAAATCATTAATTAATTCTTTAAACTTGTGACCAAAATGAGAAATCACTCACTCAATTTGTTTCACCAACTTTGCTTTTTATTAATCTCTTTCCTACTTTTTTTTCAACTATTTAATTATAACTTTCCATATTTCAGATAACAAAAATAAAGAATATTTTTTATGGTATATTAATTATATCTTTACTTAATATTCTTTTATTTCTTATATTGTATGTGTAATAAATTGAAACAAAAGGAATACTAGTAGATACTACTTACCTTTGAAAACAGTAGAAACACTAATTAAAATGAATGTGTTGATTAAAAGGTCAGATTAAGTGACCAAATAGAGACAAACGGTCAAAAATGTAGACAGGTGGGATCCTTTTGATGAAATGAACGGCGCTGATGTGATTAGAAAGATGAGCACTCCAATTTCCACACAAACTATAAATTACCCTTTAATTCCATTTGTCTTTTAATCAATCTTCTTCTTCTTCTTGTTCTTCTTCTTCTCTCTTAATCAATCAATCATTTCTCTAGAACTTTCCTCTGTCACTTATCACAATTGATTCCGAATTTGATTTTCATAAGCGCCAGAATTCTTTAATGAATTCCGCTTTGTTCAAGTTTTGCTGATTTGTGTTCAGTTTCGAGTTTTCTCAAAGGTTGAATCTGTGAGTTGTTTTGTTAATCTTGAGATCTGATTGAATTTTCGTTTGTTATAAACTCAATTTGACGGGCAATTTTGATCGGAGTATTGGTAAAGTTTTCGTTATCTTCATTTAATTTTTATTTTTTTGTATTTATTTATGATAGGATATAAATGCTAATTGAATGAAATAAACAAAGAATATCGACGAGTTTAGTTCATGTGGCTAGTTATGATTTTGGATTTTGAGTATTTTACAAGTGTCACGTAGTTGTTTGTAGCTGCATTTATACGCTTATATATATGTGTGTGGATTTTTTTGAGAAGTTTATGATCTGAGAATTGTGTGTTATTGGTTTGTGGTTGTAGGATTTGCTTGAAATTGGTATTAAGGTTTCCAAAGAGGAAACTTGTTTGAAAAATGGTGTTTGACTTTGGGACGCTGGTGGCAAGTTTGAACAGATTGTCAACTTCTGATCATCAATCTGTTGTGTCGATTAACTTGTTTGTTGCGCTTATCTGTGCGTGTATTATTATCGGTCATCTACTCGAGGAAAATAGATGGATGAATGAGTCCATTACTGCCCTTGTTATTGTGAGTTCGTTTGGTTGATACTATCACTATTTTCTGCTTTTTGTGATATATGATGAACTGATTTTTTTCTGTGTGTGGTTGTGATTCTTGGACTTTTGATGACAGGGTCTTTGCACTGGAGTTGTCATTCTACTAATAAGTGGAGGAAAGAACTCACATATTTTAGTCTTCAGCGAAGATCTTTTCTTCATTTACCTTCTTCCGCCTATCATTTTTAATGCTGGGTAAGTATTGCATTTAAAATATATATTATCTTTCTGCGGAACAAAATGTTTAGTCAATAATGTTTCTGTAGCATTTTAGATTGCAGTAACTACCCAATGACTGCTTGCGAGTAACTGATGCATTATCTTGAATGATTAGACCTTAATTTTCTGAAGGGGAGATAATTTTTTGGTCAATCTTGTTCTTATGCTTTGTGCAATGCAAACTAAGCATGGTATATAAGTGGAGAAGGGTGGAGGGGTGAGTCCATTATCCTGAGTTTTGAAGGCTGTGGATGGTCATATTTCTCAATTCATTAAAAAAAGTATTACTTGTTCAAAGTAACAACTTAGAATTTGTTAATTGATGTTTAGACGAAAACAGATATGTCGTTAGTCTTAAGTTGGTTAGCCCCTTACTCAAAAGTTTCATCAAAACACCCCCTAATTTGATATTACTAATGTATACTATATATAGCTTCTATGGAAAATATTTCCCACTGCCAACCAAACAAGGAAAATAGCATTTCTAGTCATACCAAACACACACTAATGCTCTTTCCTTTTACAATGTTGAAGTTCTTGTGGCCTTGTGAACTAACAAGGCAAGCTACTCGGTAGCATGTGATATTTGTTTGATTTGACTAGGGTTTAAATTGTTCAAAAGGATTGCAATGAGTTAATTTTTCTCCATCTTATTATGTTCCTCAGGTTCCAGGTGAAAAAGAAATCATTTTTCCGCAATTTCAGTACTATCATGCTTTTTGGGGCAGTTGGCACCTTGATATCATTCATTATCATATCATTCGGTGTGTATTTCTATCCTTTCCATCCTTTGTTTTTGTTTCCCCGTATAGGAAGTTTCATAGCATTTATTACACTCATGATTCACCCATAAGTAATGTCTATTTTCATGATCAGGTGCTACTAGCATTTTCAAGAAATGGAATATTGGAAACCTTGAAATTGGAGATTACCTTGGTACTTCCTGCTGTTTCCTCTGTGTTATTTATTTTCAAAACTATGATTGATAACTTCTCTGCATGTTTCTCATCTATCTCTATTCTTTTCCAGCTATTGGAGCAATCTTCTCTGCAACAGATTCTGTTTGCACCTTACAAGTCAGTATAAGTCGTACTTATTTAATAAAAAAGCTACAAAGTCGTAGCATTTTAGGCTGGTCAGACTAGATGCTCTCTTACTGATCAGGCATATTCTATTTGGAAAATATGTAGGTGCTTAGTCAGGATGAAACACCCTTACTGTACAGTCTAGTTTTTGGGGAAGGTGTTGTGAATGATGCCACATCTGTAGTTCTGTTCAATGCTGTCCAGAACTTTGACTTATCTCATATCAACACAAGCAAAGCTCTGGAATTAGTTGGAAACTTTCTGTACTTGTTTGCGTCGAGCACCATCTTAGGGGTTGTTGTGAGTCTCTCTCTCTCTCTCTCTCCGCACATGCTTTTGTATCCTTATTTGCTCTTTTTTGTGTGTGTGTGCGCACGTTGCACCAGTGACACAAGACTGACATTTAATATTTCCCTGGTGCAGACTGGTCTACTGAGCGCCTATATAATTAAAAAACTCTACTTTGGAAGGTTCGTATATATTTACTTTCACAACTAAATGTCCTTTTGAATGCTCCTTAGGTTAGTTGCAACAGGCGAATATTTGGATATATATATATTTATATTTATATATTAGTCCTGAAGTTGATAAATTGGTTTTTGTGCAAAAGACTAGTCAAGAAAATGAAATGCCAGTGTTTTCTTAGAAATTTTTGTTCTCTTAGATTGCACAAGTTTAAGCTTACATGATAGATAAGAAAGATGTCTCTTCATAAAGAATTTTGATTACTTCTTGATGATCTCCAGGCACTCCACTGACCGTGAGGTTGCTATAGTGATACTTATGGCTTACCTATCATACATGCTTGCTGAAGTAAGTTTCTCGACTAAGTAGCTGGCTAACATTATTTCCTTTCAAAATGAAAATTAATCACTTCCTTTCTTGGAAATATTTATCTTTCTATAAAGTTATTACACTGAAAGTTTGAAACTATGTCGATTGCAGTTATTCTATTTAAGTGCAATCCTCACTGTGTTTTTCTCTGGGATCGTGATGTCTCACTACACCTGGCATAATGTGACTGAGAGCTCAAGAGTCACCACCAAGTATGTTTGTACAACTTTTGGAACACTACTGATGGAGTGTGTTCAATTGCGCTCCTATTTCTGCCTATAAGATGGTTTAATCCTAACATATCATCTTCATCTGTTTCTCAGGCACGCTTTTGCTACATTATCATTTATTGCTGAAATATTCATATTCCTTTATGTTGGTATGGATGCTTTGGACATGGAGAAGTGGAGATTTGTAAGCGACAGGTGAATTTCGATATCATTGAAGTTGATCATTTACTATTGATTATCTGTAAGTGGAAAAAGACTTACATGATTGATGGTTTTTTGTTTCAACTCTATTTGCAGCCCACAATTATCAGTTCAGGTTAGCTCCATTCTGTTGGGTCTTGTTTTGGTTGGAAGGGCAGCATTTGTTTTCCCCCTGTCATTTTTGTCCAACTTGATGAAGAAGTCTCCGGAGGAGAGGATTAGCTTTAACCAGCAAGTATGTGCTAATAACCTGTTAGTTACTGTAAAAGTCCTTCAAATCATATGGCCTCTCGTTATATCCCTTTGCTGATTTTGCAGATTATAATATGGTGGGCTGGACTTATGCGAGGTGCTGTTTCAATGGCTCTTGCTTATAATCAGGTAAAATACTAGTATCTGATATAACTCTGGTATCAAATTTCATGGATTATTTTTGCACGTTGCATATAGTCTTGAGATTTTTTTTTAATTTTTTTTACTGATTCCTTAATTTCATGCTTGCAGTTTACCAGGGGAGGCCATACTCAGTTACGTGCCAACGCCATAATGATCACAAGTACTATCACTGTTGTCCTTTTCAGCACAGGGGTAAGATATCTTATCTTTTTGTATACATTTAACAAACATACATTAAGTGGAGAAACATACACTAAAAATGTGCTCCTTTATGCGCAAGGATTGACCATCTCAAATTTTTTCTTCTGGAAACTTTAATAAAATGCTTTCAAACAAGTTTTAAACCTGGCAGGCTGGCAACAGTATTCCTCTAGCGCTTGTCTGATACTTCTCAACTCGTGAAAGATTTAGAAACAACTTTCCAAAATTCATGTGTTTGACTGGTTATTGAATTAGCAAAAATCCTAGGAACCTAAGCATGTGTGGCTTTAAATATAAACTACAAGCCCCTTAGTTGAGCTCTAATATTGTTATGCTGGTCATGCTGGCCCCTTCTGTTTTGTCCTTTACAGGTTTTCGGGTTGATGACAAAACCTTTAATTAGATTATTGCAACCCTCATCTAAACACTTGAGCAGAATGATCTCTTCTGAACCGACGACCCCAAAATCCTTCATTGTGCCACTTCTTGAAAGTACACAAGACTCAGAAGCTGATCTGGGCCCAAATGTACCCCGTCCCCACAGTTTGCGGATGCTCCTATCAACACCATCTCACACCGTGCATCGTTACTGGAGAAAATTTGACAACGCATTCATGCGTCCCGTTTTCGGTGGACGAGGTTTTGTACCTTTTGTTCCAGGATCACCAACTGAACCAAGTGGTCATTAATTGCACTGCCGGAGATGCAGATTACAGAAAATGATTTCTGTCTTGGGAGAGGGGGAGGGAAGATGGCAGTTTTTCGGTTTGAGGTTTTGCTTACTGTTAATAGCTTTTGGGTGTTGCTATGTGGTTAAAAAGGGCTTGTCTAGTTTTTAGATGTATTCATTTTTCAGCTGAGTGCTGGCTTTTGGTCATTGCTGACAATTTCTATCTGAATTCCTTGGTTTTCTTTTTTGGTTAGTAATTTATCAGAACACCAAATAGGTGTATATTCTGTTAAGGCATATGGGCATTAGCTACATAAATTATCTTGTAAAATCCTTCTACAGGTTAGAGTTTGGTTCATCATATGTAGAATTCACAATGGTTGTAACATTCTCATTGCTCAGTAAAGTTGCTTAGATACAGATTCCTTGTCAACTCTTTTGGAAATTTCTTGGTTAATTGATAAGTTATTAATGTTGTGGATGAGTTTTTTCTTTAATTATATCCCTTCCTTATACATGCCACTTAGCGCGCATCTGATACCAAACTCTTCAGCTGAAATTTTAGATTCATACAATTCTGAAACTATGATGTTGGAATATGATCATATGCAGAAATTCAAGAAAAAATACAGTCCAGTGAGCACAATGAAGTGTTGTAACACAATTATTCACAAATTTCAATTCAAGATTATACAATAAAAAATGTAACCAGATAAACATTAGTATATTATATATGAAATTTTTGTAACATGCAAAGTTGTTGAAACAAAAACAGCGTACACACTAAGAAAAATACAACATGACGTGTTGAACTTGAATGATTATGAAAGTATTATAACATGCACATTGAATGCTGTAGGTTAGTTATTTTGATTTCAAAATCAGATTATTAATAGATATCTTAAATAGCAACACTATGCTTATTTAATAAATGTTAAACTTCATTTTTAACTATTTATTAAGTTTAAGTTATATAATAATTTGTCTTCGATTGTGTAGGATATATTGTCACTGCTATACAGTTGTAGATTCAGAAAATAACTCATCATGACAGCCATTTTTTTTGGATTTTAAATAAATGATGAGTGATATTCGGATAAACATGAGAACACTATTAGAGCAATTTCAACCGTTTATAATGAAATTTCTCATTTTGTATTTATGCATTTAACATTTATGAAAAACATAATGATAAATTTTGACAAAAGTCCGTATAATTTGTTCTACCAATACCAAGAGCTTTACATAGTTGAAATATAATAAAACATGAAAAAATAGATATGGCCGTTGGGGAACTTTGAAAGTGCAATAAATAAGGTAGATTTAATAAAAGAAGATCGTGTAAGGGCGAAGTAGGAGAGAGAATAGTGAAGAAACATGGGAGAAAAAATTTAGAAGAGAAAGTGGATTGATTTGGAGTGAAGGCATAATTTATGGAGATAATTAAAAACTCTATTTAAGCTAATTTTACTAGTGATATATCTATCTGATACAAAATTAGTAGTATTAAATAGTGAAAGAATAGATAATTGATAGTAGTTATTTAATAGTGTAAGTTAAATTATTAATAAATATGGTATGCATGCATATCTAATTAGGTAGTTTTTTCATATTTTTTCTACTCTTTCAAAATAACTAGATATGCAATTAATTGCAAAAAAAAATTGTCCCGTTTGGCTCTTGAGTTAGAGTTCGAACTCACCTCCTTTCTTCTATTTCATAGCCTCTTCCAATCGGAATAGCCAGGCCAACAATCTTTTTCTTTTATTAGGAATCGAATCACCAGCAAGAGGTCTGAGTAACTATTTCTTAGATTGACAATTTTTTATGTTATAAACCTTGAATCGCTTCTCATCATCACTCATAGCATCAATCTCTTCATTTCTTTTTCCATAGTCTTATAGTAATGCTTTAGTCCATATTTTTATGAAAATAAAATCAATGCCCAGCTCAACATTCATGCACATCTCTAGCTGACTGCTAGAGATGTATTAAAAGGGAAGTCTTCAAAGAGAACTCCAGATGACTAGAGGCCACAGTTCGAATCACACTGCACTGCACTAGTTCAAATCTCAACAGTTTCATAATTATATTGTTGCCAGTTGTGGAAAAAAGAAGAAAAAAGTGAAATATAACTATTACATAACTGAAAAACTCCACTTTTACATACTCATTTTGAAAAAAACTGGTTAGGTTGACAGCTATTAAATGAAAAAAAAATATGCAATTGTCAACATGCTGAAGACATTGTAAGTTCCTAAACAGTTACAAATATACCAAAGCCAAGCAAAATCCTTGTTAAGCACGTACAAGATACCCAATGGTGAGACAAATCAATGCAACCATGCAAAGGAATAACGGGGGAAAACCAACTTGAGATCTTTTTCCAACACCCTTTGTCTTTAGTAATGCCTGTAAGAAATGACAAATGCCAAGTTTTAGAAGTTAGACACAGCCTTGAGGTCAATCTGATCCCACGTTCATATGCAGAAGAATTAGTTGAAGTACTTTTTAGCTTTTTATTCAGAACCAGCAAAAGAAAAGATTACTTGGTTTCGATGGGACTTCAACTCAATGTAACGTTTCTCAAAAACATTTCAATCATTATTGTTATTAATTGAGCAAGTGATTTTCCTAGACATTTTGCAGCATTGAGTTTCATGGTGGCAGAATAGCCAATGATCTATATCATTTCATTGGGAGGAAATTGATTTATGGTCAATGAATCAATTCTTTTCAAAGTTTTTGATTGCAAAAGATTGGAAAAGGCTCTTCTTTCTGAGGACACTAATTACACCTCAACTCAGAAAGCAAAGCATAAAATGAAGAACTTAAAAGCAAAATTCTTCTCTGATTAGGCTCGAGACGGACAACTGATTGAGATTCGAAAGAAAACAATATCTAGCAGGACTCTACTCCATTGTAATATAAAGGAGCATACATATTTTCTGAAAAAACAACATCAAGATAGACTTAATCAGCATAAAATGGAGATAAAACTCATAAGAGAAGTTGCATTTCTGCCTGAAGCGCAAAAGCGACATTGCTTCAGATTCTAAAGCAACTCTGGCAGGATCATTCAATTCTTTGTTTATATATACGTAAGATGAGCATCCTAACTGCTTCATCGAACTTCTATCCACATAAATGGTCCTAATTGAACTTTTTTGGAAACTGGTAAAGTTGGCTATTATTGAACTTATCACTCAAAAATTTCTTGAATATTCAAAAGTTGAGTTTTAGGAGGTAAAAAGATTCTGCAGTTCCCAATTCTTGTCAGATACCAGTAGGAAAATCAACAACAAATAAACTCCTCATTAACCTGGTAACGCCCTTTAAACAGAAAGGAAATCAAACTGATAGAAGCAGTTACTCCTACAACCTGGAAGATTCATTATCTTGGCTTTCTTTAAGGAGATATTAGGATAATAGCAGCACAGTTTGTTAGAGAAAAGCACAAGATATACCACAAAGAGTACAAAGACAAGAGACAGGCATAGAGAGCTTTAGAGACTAACCAATTCTTGCTTCAAAATTTCCACGTCTTTGATGGTACTTCGCTTCTCTTCTTTTAACTTTGCAATTATGCATTCAGCCTGCAAGGAAATTTTCATCAAGTTCCAAACTCTTTGTTTGAGCGCCAAGGGTGTGTTGGGTTGGTTGGGGTTTGGTGGGGGAGGAGGAGAGAAACAAAATCTGTAGGCTTTAACAGTTGATTACTGACTAAAACCAATACGGGTTCACTATCGTGATAGTGCATAACCAAATATACTCAAATTGTGGAGTACCAAGAATCTACTACAAGAAGACTAACCTCAATAACCTGAGAACCCAGTGAATTTATCTTAGACTTTAGCTCCTCAACATCTTTGGATAGTGACAATTTTGTCTCCATGTTCAGATGTCTTGATTTAACAACCTCAACCTCATTGGCATTAGACTCCCTGTTCTTAGGGGAATTCAACTTGACGTCTTCCGCAGTCTTAGCCAATCTTGGCTCCTCTTCTTCTGCATCAAAATCTGCACCCTTGTTGTTCTCAACCACCTGCATTGAGAAGCAATTGTCTAATAGATAGTCACAGTCCAAAAAATTCTCATTACATAAACACCTTTTACACATACTTGACATATTGTTTCATCAATTCCATCAATATTGGACTCGGTATTTTTTGCAAAGTTCAGATCTTTGACGTCTGCAATGTTACCCAATCTTGGTTCCTCTGTTTCTTCCTCAAATTTAATATCCTTGTTGTTCTTAACCACCTGCATTTGGGAAGAAAACTTCTACAGCTGAATTATCACAGTTTCAGAAAAGGAAATATGTCAAGATAATATGTTTTTCTCTTGCTGACAATAAGCAATGACCATCCACCCAAAAAATTTAATGTCATCAAAGTTTATAACTGACCTAAAGGTATGGAAATATGCAGGGTAAAATTGTGACCAACCGTAATTCACTAGTTGACATTCTCTATGGTTTTTATCAGATAATTAAATAGCCAAATCCTGGAAGATACTACTATACAGATTAGTAAAAGTGATGATAACGCCACTTACAGTTTGAGCTGGAGGAAGGTTTTCAACACCACTTGGGAATTTTTCCTGTTGCATCAAAATCTCAATAGATGCACCTTGCTTGGAAATTCCATTAGCTGGCTGCAGAACTGGAGACTGGGGTGGGCTAACCAGAACAACCTTTAATTTGCACTCGTCAATATATTTTCCATTGTCTTTGTTGAACTGGCAAAAAAAAATAAAAAATGAGAAACTATAAAATAGTAGATTCAGATGACGCACTGCAATTTTTACCATGCTGGGTGGAATTTCCTCTTCATTAGTTCCAAAAGGAACAACTGTGCACTGAATCAAAAATTTATCCTTGCATTGCATATCAGATGGAGCTGTCCTCTGAGCTTGCATTGTAACTGCATCCAAAGATAAAGTCAATATCAGAAACTGAAAAATGTAGTTTTGACAGGGTCTCAATCAACCAGCACAAAGCAAAAGTTCGACACAACTTTTGCTTGGTTGGACTGGTATTTGAATTCACGTTCAAATATGACAGATACTATTTTCAGGGTCAAATCTGATTTGACATATCTTGTAAACTCATCTTGATAGGTCAAATCACCAGAATCCTAAACTGCCAATATCAAGCATGAACATTGAAAGGATAAAAAATAGTAGAATGAAACTTCCTCTCACATGTTGCTGATCTCCAGACATTGACGTTTACATCACTAAGAAGATTCAGTAAGCAGGAGCACTAACAGAAGCTACATATATTTACAGCAGTGTCGTCGCCACCAAACTCATAGATGACTACTCACTTGAAGGAAGATGCTTAGCAACACAAGGATAACCAACTTCATCATTGTCAACGAATCAGAACCAGTAAGGGAAATTATATATACCTGTGAAGTCATATGTTGACTTTGGTTTGATAACACCTATATTAGGCCGGACACAGTATTTCTTAGGTGATGTGGTCTTCACCTGAAAAAGAAAAAAAACCTCTCTTAATCTCAACAAGGAACAACTGTGCATGCATCTCATCTCGAAAGAGTTTATATGAATGCTTGGTTAATCATATTCTCAACAAAATTATCATACCTTGAAAGCTACATATTGGTCTGTGATATTAGCTATGTGAACTGCACATGAACTTTGTTTCTTCACCTCAACTAAAACAAAAGATAAAAGTTAGAAGGACATCCTTTAATCCAAGACAAGTACAAAATGAGATAATAGGTGCTTATGAAGCTGAACTCAAAAATAAGAAACATTTTTGATGAATCCTAATCTGCTCGTCTCTAAACTTTAACTCTTTGTTAAACTGTCTTCCTCCTGAACCATGAAGGCATTGTACCGAACATTTCTTATTTGGCAAAATGTCAAATAGTGATAGTATGATAGGTAAGGTAGTTACAACCCAGTAATTACTTTTTTCATCTATCAATCCAAGTAGTCAGTAGAGCATAAGAAATTAAATAACTTCATAAGTAATTGCCTTTGCAGTACTGGATACCATTATGAGCAATGTGAGACACACACATCTAGTAATGCCAGAAGAATATAAAACCACAACAGGCTTCCTCAGCTTACTTTAGATGAAAACCAATCACTACCACTCAGAATCGTAGTCCATAACAAATCTAACACTGTACATTGATTCGATTAAATAGCATGTATTCTTAGTTTAGCAGATGGTGATGCTTTCATAATCATATGTTTAATTCAAATGCAATTGAAGGAAATCAAAAGTACTTGCCAGAAAATGTCAAGTGCACCCCATATTTTTTTTCTAATTTCACTCACTACATTGTAAGGAAATAACTGCAAGGTTTCAAGTACTTACATGTGAACTTGAGTTCACAAGGTTGAATCTCCACTAGTTGTGTGTTTATCATTATTCTTCACCTGCATCCATAGTAATACAATACACATGATTTATCCGGGGAATAACAAGTAAATCAACAAAGCAAAACAGTAAACACCACAAAATAAAAAATAAAATAAAAAAAAGGAAGAGGGATGGCCTGAGGAAAACATAATCAGGTACTTATAGTAACATACCTTCAACTTAACAGATCCAAATCAGAATCAATTATTCACACTGCCGGCTTATCTGAGTGCAAAATAAATTTATGCATCAAAACATTGCTTTACTTAACACACCGTCAATATACATAATTTCTATTTTAAGTCTTTAAGCCAGAAAAAAAGCAGGCAAATTTTGAATCGAATGAATCACATTAGTACAATGTTCAAATATAAGTCCAGTATTTGCCAGTGATCACTCAAGGGATCGACAAAACAACAACAACAACAACAACAACAACAACCCAGTGAAATCCCACTAGGTGGGGTCTGGGGAGGGTAAGTAGTACGCAGACCTTGCCACTACCTCGTGGAGGTAGAGAGGCTGTTTCCAAGAGACCCTCAGCTCAAGAACATCAAATCTAAGTGACAGGAGAGATATATGCAACATAACAGCCAATACAAAAGATAGCGTATAATCAACCAATGAGACAATAACAAGAAAGATATAGGGAGTGAAACGCAGTAAACAGCACAAGGCTAGGACTGCTCCAAACGCTAACAACCCAAACCCTCGCAAGGGATGACAAAACAAAAAAAAAAAAAAAAAAAAAAAGCAACATCAAAGCCAATGCTTACTTACTTACCGAGAAGCATCTAATTTTATCAAGT
>JAJOOF010024809.1:0-21607 GCA_029582545.1 Solanum lignicaule | reverse complement strand
TAATGATTCATAATTTATCAAATCGACATAATATAGGAGATAAAACTTATATAATTAATAGTATATGTCTGACTCTCTTTGATTCGACACATATGAACTATATGCATGATTTCTATAACTATTGACATTTACCAGGTCTAATGTGTTTTGAGTTGTCGTTATCCCAATATTGTACAAATTACATTTAAAAATTATTTTTTATATAGCTTAATTTTATTTAAACATAATAATTAAGCAAATTACATAGTTGGAGGTCAATTTAGTAACAAGCATAAGTAATGATTCATAATTTATCAAATCGACATAATATAGGAGATAAAACTTATATAATTAATAGTATATGTCTGACTCTCTTTGATTCGACACATATGAACTATATGCATGATTTCTATAACTATTGACATTTACCAGGTCTAATGTGTTTTGAGTTGTCGTTATCCCAATATTGTACAAATTACATTTAAAAATTATTTTTTATATAGCTTAATTTTATTTAAACATAATAATTAAGCAAATTACATAGTTGGAGGTCAATTTAGTAACAAGCATAAGTAATGATTCATAATTTATCAAATCGACATAATATAGGAGATAAAACTTATATAATTAATAGTATATGTCTGACTCTCTTTGATTCGACACATATGAACTATATGCATGATTTCTATAACTTTCGATATTTACAAAGTCTAATGTGTTTTGAGTTGTTATCTCAATATTTTATAAATTATATTTAAATATGAATAAATTATATAGTTTAATTTTATTCAAACATTTTTAAAAAATTACTTAATTGGAGGTCATTTTAATAACAAATATAAGTAGTGATTCACAACTTATCAAATCGACGTAATATAGGAGAAAATACTTGTATGATTAATACTATTAATGTTTGACTCTCTTTGGTTCGACACATATGAACTTTATGCATTGTTTCTATAATTATCTACATTTATCAAGTCTAATGTATTTTGAGTTGTCGTTATCACAATATTTTACAAATTACATTTAAAAAAATTATTTATATATATATAGTTTAATTTTATTTAAACATAATAATTAAAAAATTATTCAGTTGGAGGTCATTTTAGTAACAAAGTGTTGATTGACAATTTATCAAATTGACGTAATATAGGGGATAAGACTTGTACGATAAATACTATTAATGTTTGACTCTCTTCGATTTGACATATATGAACTATACACATGATTTCTATGACTATCAACATTTACCAAGTCTAATGTGCTTTGAGTTGTCGTTATCCCAATATTTTATAAATTACATCTAAAAATTATTCCATTATATAATTTTATTTTATTTGAACATAATAATTAAAAAAAATAGTTAATTGGAGGTCATTTTAGTAACAAATATAAGTAATGATTCACAATTGATCAAATCGACGTAGTACAGGGGATAAAAAGTGAGCAGACGCCTTTGTTCTTTATGCAAGTGTTCTCAATTTATACTATGAAATCAAATAATAAGATCAGGAATAAGAGTATGAAGTAAAAAGCAAAATAATTTTCATAGTCCCTAGATTTTTATATTACTATTTTTGCCGCTTTATAACATTTTGTATATTTTATTCAAAACCAATGTAGTTTTTGCCGCTTTATAATTTATTCAATATTTTTCCTATTTAATTTAGGAGAACAAAGTTACGGGAATGGTCTAGAATTCTACTGGAAATTGTAAAGGTTTTTTGAATAAATCAAATTCTTCCTTTAATATATTTTTCATTTATTTTAAACTAAAAGGTTAATTTAGTCTTTGTACGTTTCTGGCCAAATTCTGGTCACATTTTTCTGGCCATTTAGTACTTTCTATTAATTAATTATTAAAATGCTCAACTACATTTTACCCCCCGACAAATCGTACCAAGTTTAAAAGTTTTTAATATTTTCCTTGTACCCATAAAAGCATGCAAGTGGGAAAACAATGCATGGCAGCAGGACAACACAAATTATCTCAAAGTCCCCTTCAAATTTAATTTATAGAGCTACTAAATGACCACAATTTGGTGGCTCAAAAATGGCCACAAATATTTAAAAAGACCATACAAACCTTTTTTCTTTTAAATAAAGTTAATTTCTATTATTTTTTAAATTCTAAATGTAAATGCAACCAAAAGATTTATGTTGGGTAAGCTTTAACAACATCTTCGTTCATCTTTTCTCGTCTTTTCTAGTATTTTATTTTATTTTTTCATTATACATATACATATAGGTGCATCTTACTCAATGTTGCTCATCTTGTATTCTTAAGATACTTGGAACAAAAACTTTGAAGAACTTGGTAAGAAACAACAAAGTTTAAAGAGTATTTTCAAACTAGAAAATTAAAACTAGCAGAGAAAATAGAATCAGAAACAGATTAGAAACAATATAAAAATATTTTTCTCAAAGAAAGAAAATCGATCCCACTGAATGCACAGTATCACCTTAAGGAAATTATTCCCCTCAAGTACCCGTGGTTAATGGAATATATCTTCCCAGGATAGAACAATCTTACTCACCGGTGTATCGGTACCTAAAACCACGGTGCCAGCAAACCACTCAACAACAGTAAAATACACTTAGAATGCTAGATTTAGTAGTAGTAGAAGAAGTCCAGAAAAATTAGTTCAACTAAAATAAGAGGAAATCCCTCAATTTATAGAAAACAAAGGGTAGTGTGAAAATGTTGTTATTGTGCCTTACCGGAAAGGTCACAAACCTTTGGCAAAGTCACAATCTTTCAGAAAGGTCACAATCTTTCAGAAAGGTCACAACCTTTCATAAAAGTCACAACTCTTCATAAAAGTCACAACTTTTCATAAAAGTCACAACTCTTCATATAAAAGTCGCAACTCTTCATTTTCCATTCACACCTTTTAAAACCCAACACTCAATATATGGTAGGAAACCTTGATTTAGTAGTAAGATACGTAACTATCAAAGACACAACGATTCACTTAGGTTACTGTTAACTAGGGTTGAAAAAAATTTAGTCGTAGGTAATTACTGTTATCTAAGGTCAACAAAAAATTTAGTCATAGGTAACTGTTAACTAGGGTCGACAAAAAAAATTAGTCGTAGGTTACTGTTAACTAGGGTTGACAAAAAAATTTAGTTTTGTGAGAAAGAATGATCAAATATACTCTTGTACTTTACACGAATGATCAAATATACCCTTATATAAATTTTATTATAATAAAATTTCAAAAAAAAAAAATTTAATTATTTTTTTCGTTAGCCAAAAAGAGTATATTTGAACCATTTATGTAACGGTAGGAGTATATGTAAACCAACTTTTTAACGAGGATATATCATCTCTAAATCGCAAAATTAAAAGATATATTAGGCCTTTTTCCTTTTTATAAATTTTGGATTTGATGTTGTTAGTGTACTTATCTTTCAATTTAAATCATAAACTTTATCTTCTAATTGTCAATTCAAATTTTATATTATTTATAGATTTTCATTTTTAAAAGGACAAAAAAGAAAAAGTGTATATATATGGGAAAAAGGATAAATATATTTTCGAACTATCGTAAATGGTATGCAAATATCCTATGTCATACTTTTGTGACATTGGTTCTCTTGCCGTTCAAAAACTAGAGCATATATACCCTTAACTAATGGACATACACGTGTCATAATCTTATCCACCGACTATTAAATATTGGATCGACGAATAAGATTGTGCCACGTGTCCATATTTAGTCTTCCGTTAGAGTGAAGGGCATATATGCTTTAGTTTTTTGATGGCAGGGACACCAATGTCCCAAAAGTATGGCGAAGGATATCTGCATACCATTTACGATGGTTTTTGTCCTTTTTCCGTAAATATAATTATCCATCTTACAACATTTGTTTGTGCAACAACTTCCCTCAAGTATATATAGTTCCAAGGATAACTTGCTTAAGACAAAAGAGAGCTAACTTTTGTCTCGTTTTCTTCTATAATTTAATATATGGAAAATTACCAATATGAGAAGAAGCCAAGAGTTCTGTGCCTCCATGGCCATGCAACTAGTGCTAATATATTGAAGAAAGAATTGGAACTTGGTTGGCCACAATATTTACTTGATAAGCTAGATTTGGTGTTCTTGGATGCACCTTTTTTACTTCTAGATAAAGTGGATGCTCATGACATTTTTTATCCACCCTACTATGAATGGTACCAAGCTACTGAGGTTCTTCTCCTTTATTGCTATTTTAATTTCCATTTTCTTTTGGACGGAACTCGTGGTCAATTAAGCCGGTTTTATCTTGAAATATTTGCCTTATAAATAAAACCTAAAACTTGTGTCTGATGAACAACAAAAATATAAGTTCTAGTTTTTTTTTTTTCCTTTTATCATCAATTGAGTAGATTCATTGTCTTGAAATATGTTAAACTTCTGTCTTATAAGCAAAATTAATTTATATTCACAATTTATGTCTGATGAGTAACTAAAGGTTTGCCTAGCAAAATTGCTTAAGCGTAGCCTATTTTTAAAAATAATATAAATTTTGGCTTGGGCTATGTATATCTGTCAAAAAAATCTACTAAATATGAACAAATACTTAAGTATTTCATCAAATAAATTTGATTGAGGTGATCAAACTATGTATTTAAATTAATATAATTTAAATCTTAAATCTATTTTCACATGGAAATATATAATAAGTATTACAAATCAAATTAAATATAAATATTTCAGATAACACACTTCAATTCAAACACTCTAGATTCTGAATTCACAAATATTACGAGAGGACTTGAGAAAGAATGCAAATTAGAAATCTCAAGAAGAGAAGTTGAATATTTTTATGAATAGATCCATATTTTATGATAAATGAATAATATATGTTTTCATCAAGTGCCATAACATTATATTGTAGGATTACAAGGAAATTTACAATTTTGAAGAATGTATTCAATATATTGAAGCTAACATGGAGAAGTATGGACCATTTGATGGTGTTTTAGGTTTCAGTGAGGTAAGTATTATTATATATTATTGAAAACATCCTAAATTTGACACAAATTATTAGTTTGATTTCTGAACTATTGACAACTAGCCTTAAAAACACCTTTTACTTGACTGAATAAACTTAGATACACCTCCGATCTGTCACATGACATATCAAGTGATCTCAAACTCTTGTAAGAGAATGAGACTCTTAATAAAAAGTTGAGAAAAGTGTTGAAAACACCCCTAAAGTTGACGAGAATTTAGGATGTATTTAAGTCATGTAGCATTTAAGTTCAGTTAGTCAAGTAAAGAAGTATTCGTAAGGCTGTCAGTCGTTTGAGGATGAAACTAATAATTCATACTATTTCCAATACTTCTCTCATTGTTATATAATTATATTAGTTAATCAGAAATTTCGTTATACTCCCTCTGTTTCAAAAGGTCTGGTCTAGTTTGACTTGTCACGGAGTTTAAGAAAATAAAGAAAGACTTTTGAATCTTGTAGTCCTAAATTAAAGTTATGTCAAATGTACAAAATTTCCCTTTAATTTTGTGGCCTTAAGCATGCCACGTGGAAAACTGAAATTAAAATGTTACCAAAAAAGGAAAGAGGCCATTCTTTTTTAAACAGACTAAAAAAATAAATAGGTCCTTCCTTTTTAAACCGAAGGAGTATATTTTTTTTTTATGTGATTTTAATATTGGTTTAGGGAGCAATTGTAACTGCATCAATGCCTAGAATGCAAAGGGATAGAGTGGCTCTAACCAAAGTCCCAAAAATAAAATTTGTGATGTTAATAGCAGGGTCCAAATTTGGAGGAATCGCATTGGGATGTCCCAAGCTTGCTTCTAATGCATTTGCATCTCCAATTGAGTGTCCATCTTTGCACTTCATAGGTACTTTTCTTGTCAATTATATTTTTAATTAATCTATTTAAAAAAAGAATTTTGTTCGTCACACTGTAATAGCGTGTGTTTGAAATTGTGCCAACCGTTAGGACCGAAATAAATTAGGTGTCATGCGGAAGCTAGCAAAGCAAACCTCGAAAGACCATTAGTAAAAAGACAAACGAGAAATATACCAAAAGACACAAAGATTTAATGTGGTTCGGTCAATCGACCTACATCCACAAAGGAGATGAACAATTCACTATATAAATATGAGAGATAACCTCAAACAATTTACTTGGAATACATGGGAGGTTCACACAAGTGATAGCGTATCAAGCTTGTGTCCCACAAATTCCCCCCCCAACCAAAACTCTCAAAGCCCTTAAGACTACATTATAAATGCTAATTAAGTTAGAAGGAACATGCCTCTATTTATGGAGTCCTAAACCTTTTCCTACCAGAAAAGGACTAGCCGATCCTAAACATTTTCCTAAAAGGAATACTTATTTATGGTAAGAAACTCAAGGCAATTAATACCCAACACCAACATCTCAACAAATGATTAGAATCCACTCCGGAGATCTTTACTTCAGTATTCCTCAATTTTAGTTTGAGATGAGAAAATAATCAAATATTTTTTCAATATATTATCGAATTCTCGATTACATATTTATATTTCATGGGAATCCTATTACTCCCTTGTAATTATGTAAAAAAGGAATTGTTATGACTTCATCTTCTTAATCTTTGGCTTCCTCTTCACCGTTGATTATTTGCTTATTGTCACCGACAGAGTCAATCAGTGGAAGATGAAAATGTTATGACAGGTGTTTCTTATTCATCATGAAAGTGGGTGAGGGAAAGTAATTACCTTCATTAAAGGAGAAATCATATTGTTTGTAAGAAATGATTAAATAAAATTATTTAATTATAACAGAAATATAATAAAAATACTTATTACATATTTTTTTGTTTTTTATTTTCTTAAAAGGAGAGTGAAATATACTTTCTGTGTCAATTCAGCACTTAAGGAGCAATTTGTTCCACTTTAAAATAGTATAGAGTGTAATAGAACCCCTCCATAAAATGTAAGTATATAGCTATAACAGGCTAGGACGGATTTACCTTTTTACCCGTTCGATATACATAAAAACTGAATTTCTAATTTTAGGGCTACAAAAAAATATTTATATTTAATTTGAATCTCCCAAATAAGATAAAAAAACTTAATTTAATTATATTTTTACGGAATTTTAATACTCCTCAAGTTGTTGCGTTGGAGAAAATTTATTTTGAGTCTCACATGCCATGTCATACTTATGCGAGGACTCTTATTTTATGTAACCATGTAAGATATTCAAAAGTTTAGCGAGTTGAAATGACTTTCTCAACAAATTGAATTACGTTGGACGATTTTATTATTATAAAAAAAAATTCGAAAACAACTTTATTGTATCACAAAAACATAACTGTGAACATTTAAGTATTTAATTTATTTCTATTTTTTATGTGTTGTACAGGTGAAAAGGATCCTCATATACTAAATGAAGAACTTGCGGGGTGCTTCGTGAATCCTGTAGTGATTCATTACCCTGAGGGCCACAAAGTACCAAATCTAGGTAATAACTTAATTGTTGTTAAATATGTTTTTTAGATGTAATTACTAATGATGGTTACATTTTTAACATTGCCACTAAAATCTATAGCGACATTAAATCTAATAATAATTAACTAATGTCAGTAAATGTTTTAACCCTTTTTGTTAAATTGCATATTTATTATTGCTAAAAAGTAGTTTTGATGTATCTAACATGATATATACAAGCTATCTCTCTAGCTAAATATGCATCATCAATTTTCTCTTTCTATGGAAAGATTATACTCTACTCCTTCTGTCTCATATTAGTTGATCACTTTTCTTTTTACGCGTATATTAAGAAATCATATAGGATGATAGTTTTACCAATTCACCTCTTAAGAACTTTTTTGGAACTTTACAAACAAGTGTGCATACTTTCATAAAAAATTAATTGCAAGGGTAGTATGGGAAAAATCAATTAATGTTTTCTTGATTTGGTAAAGTGATCAACTAATATGAGACAGAGAGAGTAATTATTATTGTAGCTAGGTTGTCTTAACCTGATGGTGTGGAATACTCCTTCAGCCTCTATTTGTTTGTTAAATTTTGACTTGACACACCTATTAAGAAAATAATTATTAATATGGTGAGTTTAATATTTTACCTCAATTAATTGATAGGGTCCCAAACATATTTACTTACTACATTTTTCAAAGATGTTAACTCGATGTTATTAAATTGAGGATATAATAGAGAAAAAACATTGTTCTCCCTTGCTTTGTCAGAGATGGCAAGTAAAAAGAAAAATCAAATTAGAAAATATTTGACAAGTAAATAGATACGGAGGGAGTAGTTGTTCACTAATAACATAAATCTTCTTCTTTTCTTTAAGAATCAAATAATTAAATTCTAATAATTTTTTGTGTTTATCATTCAGATGCTGAAAGAACAGAAACTGTGATAGAATTCATCAACAAAGTGAAGAAAATCAAGATGCCATTGCAGGGAAACTCAAAAGCCGTCCTTCCCTATTAAGGATGTGCCCTATCTTGCTCCGTCTCGTTCTATTGTCATCTCTATTTTTATTAAGAGAAATATTGGCTAGTATACATTTTCAATACCAAGAGTTTTTGTTGTAAAGTGTATTCATTATAGCAATTTGTTTGCTATGTTTTTCGTATATCAATCGATGCTCATTAAAATTTATAAGTGAATTTTCCTTTAATCGTTTTATATTATTGTTAATATATAAAACTTAAACTTATACATTAATGACATTTGTCATTGCCTGTGAAGCCATGTGCTTATTGCTTCGATGCTAGTAATATTTGGGCCTTATATAGGATTGGAGTGGGCTCGTATAGGCCCATTAGACTATATGAGCATTACCAGCCCAATTTAAATTAGAACCGGTTATAAATTTCAGAATTCATAAGTTTAAATTTTGAATTCGCTCATATCCACTCGCATATGTGCTTTTAAAGCCCTCATTTTCCTGTTCTTTCTCCTTTTTTCCCCTTCCTTTTTAACGAAAAAACAACCGTAATAGTTCACTCCTACTCCACCATGACACAACTTCAATCAAAAAATATTTGCTCACACCATCAAAATACTGATTGTACCTAGTACCAATATAATTAAGCGAATTAATAATTAAGGTGAAGTGCATATACAGAGTACCAATAAAAATAACTTTCTCCCAATCACCATACTAAGAACATGAGCGAATCTTTAAAATAGTGGTGCCCGAGAATTCATGGCATGTTTGTCAAATTAGGTATTTTACATATATATGAAAGAAAGCAAATAGGACTGAAAATTTCTGTGTATATTGATGATCCAATTTCCAATTCTTAATCCTATATTTATATACAAGAGAGGAAATAAAAGGAACCTTCTATTCTAACAGCTATGCCAGATGTACAAGATTAATTGGCTTAATCTATAACAAACTTTATTCCTTTTCTATGTATGTATGTTGCATATTTCAGCCATATGCATATCTATTGTCTATTGGGCCATTTATACGAAATGGTCTGATGACTTCTTTTATCTGAGGTGGGATTTTAGCTAGCCCAATGTTAAAACAATATTTGAACATTTTCGTGAATAGGGTCATTTTAAAAAAAATTTTCAAGTCTTGTGTGACCTCACATTCATCTTAATATCCACATTTTTACGACACTCGTCTTATAAATATCTTTGACTTTAGCGGCCCAACATTCACTCTCATATAACATTGTTGATTTTATAATTGTTCTATTGAAATTATCTTTCAATTCAGCAAGCATCTTTCTACGATGTAACATCCCCGGTAGCAGTTCTCTAATTCAAGTATTCAATTTTGATTTTTGGTGTAAAGTGATTGAATAGAAGGTTACATGTTCGAATCATGAAAGTATTTTAAGGTGGACTATTTACAACACACCCTTTAGGGTGTGATCTTTTTCAAACTTTATCATAAAAGATATTTTATGCATCGAACTGTCCTTTATAAATTAACTACCAACGTATATAGAATTTCTATCAGTCCTCCCTTAGCAGCCACAAGGTAAAACAAATAAATAACAAAACTGGTAAAAAATTTACACATGTTACCTGACAATTGATTAAATTTTTGCTGCATTCATTTGTATTCTTGCTGAAATATATATATAGCTCAAATTTCTCAACTGCAGCACACCACAATTAAATTCCCTGTGTGTGCAAAAGCCTGCCATATTCTTAATTACAAATTAAAATAAAGTTTCCACTTAATTAATTCTAAAATTCCATATCAATTGACAAATACTAATCAACAAATCCTCTTTAACCCATGCCCCTTTTATGCACTTAAAAAAAGGTCTTTGTTCTTTGTTTTATTTATGTTAATCAGAAAAAATTAAACCAAGCAAAATCTACATAACATTGAGTGAATGTTACTAATGGAACATGTAGTAAACTAGTAATACCTATTCTTTTTTTTGTTGATCGTTATTTCAATTGATTGGATGTTTGAGCATTCAAAAAAAATTGTGAGTTCTTCGTATATAATAAAATGTCTTCAGTCTCCTTTCATAACTATTTAGATTTCCCATCGAACTCTCCAATCTAGCTAATTCAAGTTCTAATTGTTATATTAGTATCTAAATATCGTAGGTTGTTCAAATTGTGAGTATATAAACGACTTATATATCGGTTAATAATCCATATCAGAAGATATTCTACGTAGAGCATAAATATATGTATTAAATTGCAACAAATAATACATATGAAGTCATAATTCCAAAAATACAATCGATTAAGTACTAAAAGAACCTTAAAAATTGAATTCATAGAACTTAAATCCTGATTTCGATATAATTAGACTCCATTATTAATGGAAACAAGATCTAGTTTCACACATCTAATATTTTTGAGATCCACATAGTAATTTCTTTTAATATCTTGTTTTCGGAATTTCGTTTTTAAAATAACTTAAATTCATTGAATATACACTGTCAGAGACTAAACATCTATCATTCAGGTATTTAAATTCAAATCTGATAGAAATCACAATGGAATTAATTATAAATAGTTTAACATTCACATAAGCTGATCAACAAGAATATTACCCTTCAAACTCTCAAAGGGTGGCCATATTGATTTTTTTCGGTTTTCGATATCCGTTTTGAGACATCAACTAATTTCAATACCGCTAACTCAGTACAATTTTTATGATTTCGCCTAGTATAAAGCCCATTCAAAAGAAAAAAATATTACCGAATACTAGGATCTTATCATCCCCAGAGCTCGAATATGTAAAATCATATTCATCTCATCATCACCTTGACGATGAAATTGCAATGCTTGTGGTTTAATTATAGTATAAATTATAGGAACCACATATTATAAGTACTAAATAACATCCTATCCCTTCTAGTTTTCTATTTACCAAAAATTCCTTAAAAATGATGTTTGCGGGATACATAGCGTTGTGCACGGGATACATTAGGTTTGATATATTCCACATAGCGGGATACATAGCGTTGTGCACGGGATACATGCAAGATACATAGCGTTGTGCATGGGATACATAGCATTTGATACATTCCACATAGCGGGATACATAGCGTTGTGCACGGGATACATGCGGAATACATAGCGTTGTGCACGGGACACAGGTATTGGCTGTAAAGAAGGTGGGAAATCTTTATGTATCTTACAGATTTTATTAATTGGGGGAAATAAGGGATTTTTGAAAATTTTTAAATAAGTAGGGATAAATGGATATTAAGGTAAGTAAAGGAGTGTAGTTAAGTAATTTGTCCTTAAATATATATGTACTATAGGTTTATGCATTGATATTATATATGTATAGATCATTTATTATACTTTCATAATAAACTTGATAAAAAAACTGAAAAATAGAGTACCAACGTGTTATATTATAAAGTTATACATGTGATATAAAAATTAAATTTATATCGACATGATGTCTAATGTTATTGAGATCCCACAAACCAAAACAGAACTGTTAAACTTGTGACGATAATGCAAAAATAAATAAAATGATTTTATATTATTTCTTGGCCCATGCTTAGCTGTTGTTTCTGATAAGTCAACCATTTAGCTATTGAACTCTTTTCTCTGTTTGTTTTGTTTGCTAAGAGAGAGCGTTAAAATCCTTATTTAGGGTCGTTTCGATATATGAGATGGAATCCTGATTAAAAACTAGATTGATTTAGAGTTAACGTTCTGTTTGGACATACAATTTGGATCTTTAAATTGTATTTTCTCTCATAGACGTGAAAATCTCACACAAGTTGTGAAAACTATCAAAGTTTTTTCAGTTCTTATATAATCTTATCAAATAAGCAAATCACAATTCATAAACAAAATATTGAATATCCTAAGGCGCCACAATAATACATAGATATAACGATCCGAAAGATCATCTTTGGAAATTTTCGTAAAAATTACCGTTTTACTCCTCCTTACATTTGCCCCGAGTCAATTCAAAGCAGTTTGTGAAGTTGGTTTCAAAATTTGAGTAAGAGGTTGAGAATTTTTGGAAGTTTTAGTTCTGAAAGGCTTAAGTTGATTAAAAATGGTTTTTGGTTTTAATCAAAGTTTCGAACCTCAGAATGAAATTTCATTAGTTCCGAAATGTAGAATTTGGTCTAGGAGAGTTGTCGGTTTCGGATTTGGAGTTGTTTTGCGAATTTGAGGTCTTAAGTTGCTAGTTTATGGAATTTTACAATGTTTGTGGTTTAAATATATATGTACTATAGGTTTATGCATTGATATTATATATGTATAGATCATTTATTATACTTTCATAATAAACTTGATAAATAAACTGAAAATTATATTATAAAGTTATACATGTGATATAAAAATTAAATTTATATCGATATGATGTCTAATGTTATTGAGATCCCACAAACCAAAACAGAACTGTTAAACTTGTGACGAAAATGCAAAAATAAATAAAATGATTTTATATTATTTCTTGGCCCATGCTTAGCTGTTGTTTCTGATAAGTCAACCATTTAGCTATTGAACTCTTTTCTCTGTTTGTCTATAGTTTTGTTTGCTAAGAGAGAGCGCTAAAATCCTTATTTAGGGCCGTTTCAATACGTGAGATGGAATCCTGATCAAAATTAGATTGATTTAGAGTTAACGTTTTGTTTAGACATATAATTTGAATCTTTTAAATTTGTATTTTCTCTCATAGATATGAAAATCTCACAAGTTGTGAAAATTATCAAAGTTTCTTCAGTTCTTATACAATCTTACCAAATCGCAGTTTATATACAAAATATTGAATATCCTAAGGCACCACAATAATACATAGTTCTAACGACCCGGAACATCATCTTTGGAAATTTTCGTAAAAATTACCGATTTATTCCTCCTTACATTTGCCCTGAGTCATTTCAAATCACTTTGTGAAGTTGGTTTCGAAATTTGAGTAAAAGGTTGAGATTTTTGGAAGTTTTAGTTTTGAAAGGCTTAAGTGTCACGCCCTGAGCCTCCACCCTGGGCGGGACTGGCACTCGAGAACCATTGTTGGCCCCAAGTGAACCCTTGGCCTGACTTACTTACTCAGCGGAAGACTTAAACATAAGAAATATAACTCATGCATAACTTAAGAAATAATATCTTAGCCAAAATGGCAACTCAAATCTTAAATGTATACAACTGAAACGAATATGACTAAAGAACTATAACTATCTGTTTATGAAGCCTCTAAAACAAAGAGGGGTGTCGGGACAAGACCCCCGAACATCCCAACAATGAAATACTGAAAGCAAAGTAAAAGGAGTCTTCCAGAATGCAAGGAGGCTCACCAACTAACTTTGAGTGATCAACTGGATCAACGAGGCGCTGGATACTGATCCTGGTTACCTGCGTCTGCATCTGCATCATAAGACGATGCAGGCCAACAAGCATCAGTACATTGAATGTACGAGTATGCGAGTTGGAATGCTAAACACAACTTAAGCTTGAAAAGGATCTGAAAGGAACACTTACCTTGGCTTTACTCAACTCAGGAATAACTCAACTCAAAATGCAGTGTAAAACAACAATAATAGTGCAATTTATACAAAGCATTTAGAACAGAAAATAACAACTCAATTTGTTAAAGATATGCAATAACAAACTCAATTTTACTCATTTATCAAAGTAATATAATTTATGTGGGAGATTCTCTAACCGACAACCACCACTATGAGCCTAAGTGGTGATATAGCGTCTTGCCCACGCTGCCAGAACTGTTATATACTTTGCCATCATATAGAACGCCTTAACTAAGTGGATCCACTAGTTTATGCTAAAATTTAACTTAAGGGGTCATCTAAAAAGTATGATCATTTACTACCCATGATGGCAACATGATTTATGGAGACTTGAGTTAATATGAACTCGCATCCCCATATCGGTGCTCAATACTACTCCCAAAATATACTTAGCTCATATGTTTTTAAGTCAAAACTTTTTTCTTTGGTTTGAGATAATTACTCAAAACTTAGCTTAAAAGCTCTTTCTGGAAATCAATGTTTCCCTTTCTTGTTCAAATGTGAAAAGCATTTTTATACTCTTGGGAATACTTAGTTCCCTTATAAATTTTTGAGAAATGTACTCATCTCTATACTCTTTGCTTAACTTGAAACTTAAGTCTTAAAACAAAGTTAAAACGTTTGTGAAAAACTTTTTGAAAAGACTCAAAGAACTTCCTAGCCTTGGCTCTTAACTTTCCATGAATTTGAATTTATGGATTCAAGGTTATGATTCATGTTTCTAGATGATTTCTAGGTGTTTAGAAGTCATTTAAAGTAGTTAGAATCAATGGAAAGTGGTAGTACACTTTAGAATAACTTAAATAGGCTAAACGACGAAAAACTGGTTAAAAACGACGATATGGGTGCGTCACTAGTGCGCCGCCCTAGCCCCAACTTTCTGTGACTCATTTTGGGAACACTGCAGGCGCGCCGCGCCAGACCCTCGGGAGCTACGGGGGCGCATCTCGCCAGCCCATTCCCAGGCAAACCCAACGAACTTTTCGACTCGTTTTCTAACCTTAATTCGATTATTTTCGATTTCTTTTCTCAAATTCACTTTAGATTCAGGTACCCAAAACATATACTCAAGAATCTAACTTAAACAACTCAAGGAAACAACACTTTAATATCAAGAAACTCCTTAATCTCAACTCATATTCAAGAACGAAAGTAATTCAAGAACAACTATCAAGAACATTCAAATTCCAATCTTTTAGAACGAACTCACGCTGAATTAAATATGCTTGGCACGTGGGTGAACAAACCCAACGTTATGAAAATCTCACATACCTTGTAGGATCAAATCCTTGACGAAATCTGCAATCAATTTCTTATGAAACAACGAATCTTGCTTTTCCTCTTCTCTTTTCACTAGCGTTCTTTCTCCAAAAACCCTAACTCTATTTTTCAAAAGCGTAAACTGAATCCTATCAGTTTAAACCTTAGAATAATTACCAAAAATGAATTAATTAAATTGTGTATGGAAAAGACCAAACTACCCTTTAAAAATTCGAATTGGACATTTCCTTATTTGAATAGCCCAACTTCGAATGGGCATAGCTCACTCATACGAACTCGGAAGCACACAAACTCGACGGCATTGTTAAGATTATTCCAAGATCTTTCCTATGATATCTGGAAACACACCTAACTCATCCTGAGCTAGAAATTATGGTCGTTTAAAGTTGACCAAAAGTCCAACTTAACATAATTAACAAAATTTCCAGATTTTTATATTCTTTCCAAAAATGGTTATTTCCAATTCTTAACTTCTTCCTAGTTATTTCAAATTGGCGAGATGTTACATTAAGTTGGTTAAAAATGGTTTTTGGTTTTGATCGAAGTTTCGAACTTCGGAATAGAATTTCATCAGTTCTGAAATGTGGAATTTGATCTAGGAAAGTTATCGGTTTCGGATTTGGAGTTATTTCACGAATTTGAGGTCTTAAGTTGCTAGTTTTGAGATTTTAGCCTTTGAGTTGACTTTGATCAATAATCGAAGTTCAGACGCTCGTATCGAATTTCTAAAGGTTCCATTGAATTCGGAAGATGATTCTAGGTTTAAGAGAGGTTTTGGTTGAATTTTTAGAAGTTCCGAGCTTGGTTTGTTCTTTTTAGGTATTATGTTTGTCTTTTTCAAGTTTCAAAAGTGGTCAAAGAGACCTCAAATTCGTATTTAGATGGTTTCATTGAGTTCGAAATGTCGAGTTTAGTTGGGTAGTGTATCCGATTTGTGTACTCGGGATTCTGAACAAATTCCAAGGTTCCATTCAGTGAATTTTATGTCTTGGGAGAATTGTTGGTTTTCTATTTCTGGTACAATGATATTTGTTCATCACAATCACGTGGAGTTGCCCGCGATCGCGAGGTTGTGTGTTGTTGTGCATCGGGATGCGTGGTTGACCATCACGATCGTGAACCACTGTTTTGTTGATCATCGTTATTGCTTGGCTGGTTCTTGCGATCACAATAGTTAAATTAAATGAGTAGACCATTTTTAACTCAACGCGATCGTGAGACCTTGTCATTGCGATCGCGGAGAGCAATTTTTGCCTGAACAAAAACTTTCCTCAATATCGAGATTTCTTCCCATTCTCCCTATTGTTGAACCCCAACAACTCATTATAGGAGATTTCAAAAGGAATTTTTGATTTTCTTCGATTGGTTTTAACTATAAATCCTTATTTTTTTGGTCATTATTTAAGAATTTAAGTCTTTAAATCTTGCTTTTGAGTTATAAATTGAGATATTTTTAAAGAACGCAATCCTTTATGAAATATGGTGATTTAAGGCTTGTTTGAACTCCATTTTCGAAATAATTTTTAAATGTTTTGAGAAATATATTTATGTAATAATTTCTAGATATACCCTTCATGGAATCAAATTTTTTGGGTCGAATTGACCTTGTTTTAAAAAAAAATATTGATATGGGTGTTGATAGTTCTGAATCCTTATTGTGATTTCGTATTTGAATAGCTTGTGTTGATTTGGAGACTCAAAGTAGGGGGGAAGCTCACGCTTTGGAGTGATTGATTGATTAAATTGAGGAAAGTGGACTTTTAAACCTTTGTTAAGCTTGTAGAATCTTGTAATTTTTTGTTGTATGCGTTAGGGAGTAATCAGAATTGGTGATGAGATTCACATAAGAATTATGTATGGTAAATTGACGATGTGAACTTGCTAATGAGAATCTTGTTGATTTGTATGACTTGACTATGTTGTGGGCAATTGACCGAATGAGATAAATCACTTGATGTTATGATTTGATTGATTGTTGTTGGATATTGGTGTTGAGTTATCATCCTTATATTTGTTCATTGCATTATTATGTTTGCATTGATGTTGTACCACTGTTATGATGATATTGGTGAGGATGAGAGGAAATAGGGATCGTGCCACACGATCGTGGTGGAAACATTGAGTGGAAATAGGGATCGGACCACACGTCCGTAGCAGAAACATTGAAATGGAATTGGGATACGGCCACATGCCCGTAGAAAATGGATGGACTGAAATGTCCTCCATGGATTCTGGACTAAGATTCAGTGGATGTGTATCGTAGGACAGACATGCAACACTTAACTTGACATTGCATTGCATTATACCTCATCTATCATTTGGGAACTTGTGGATACTTCTTTGGTGACCTTGTGATTGATGGACTTGGTGTTGATGTTGATAATTGTACTGTTGAATGGTTATTATTGAAGTATGTGCTACTTGAACTGTGAATTGTTAGACTGGACTGATTTCTATGCATGTTGTAATTTGTGGTAGTTGGGTGTGAAATGAGTACTCGTATTTTATTTTGCTTTACTTTGTCTTACTAGTTTGCTTGTTGAGTATCGTGTTATTTGGTACTCATCCCTTGCTTATACACTTGTGTAGGTTTCGAATTAGGATCCACAAGATTATTGTATTCTCTACTTCGTCTAAGGCTTTATTTGGAGACTAGAGAGGTAGTTGTTTGTCTCTTCGGCAGACCCTCTTGTTCCTTATTATGTTCTTGTTCTACTTTAGAAACAAAGAAATTTGAGATTTGCATTTCATTCTAATTCAGTTATAATACATTAGTGGCTTGTACCTGTGACAAACAGATTTTGGGTATTTATAAGAATTGACAAAGTTATCCACATTTATGTTTATCGATAGTTTAGTTTCTGTATTTCTATCGTTATTTTTTTGGATTTTAGGCTGACTTGTCTTGGTGGGATGAGACGAGTGTCATCACACCCATTTTTGGGTCGTGACAATAACATATCTCATTGTCTTTTATAAATATTTGTGATTACAAAATTTCAAATACACTTAATTTTATAAAGATTCACTAGTCAATAAATATACTAGTAACTAGTTATACTTTAATATAATCATTTCATAGGGTATGGATAATGTCTTCACACCGAACATTAGTTGTTATTTTTTATTTTACAAAATCTAAAATAATGAGTTTTTTTTTTAACAAAATATAAACTTATGAGTTAATTAAGTTTTACATTTAAAAAATTGAAATAATGATGAAGAATTCCAAATCAATTTTTTATTTATTTAGAGAATTTGGAATCATATCTCATGTCGCATGCATGTTCAAACACACGCTTAGTAAGGTTTCAACTAGCTTTACTATTTTCTCTATTTTAATTTATGTGATATCGTTTGATTAGACACCAAAAATAAAAATTAAACGGAGAATTTTTAAAATTTGTGATTTAAAATAACAAAAAGGGTCATATTTGTTGATTTACTATCGAAAATAAATTATTTTTGTCCTCCATTATATTTTTCAACAAATATACTCATACAATCATACTTTAGTGTTGTATTTACCCATCACGTGTTAAAACTAGCTATATTTATCCCTTACCCCTTAAAACTTCATTTTCAGCTTTAAAAAAATCGTGTGAAATGAACAAAAAATTCAACCCCATTTGACAATAATTAAATGAAAAATGTCAAAAATGGCATCCGTTAATGTTTTGATTCGAAAATGTTCTTGTTGATAGTTTGGTTCAGAAGTATATATTTCTATTGTACTTAATTGAGTCAAAAATGTCCTTTTCGTAATAAACATGTTTCTTTTCTTTTTTTAAAACACGTTATTTTCTAATAAAGATATTATTTTTGAAGAACCCCTTTCTTATTTCATTTCTTTTAAAAATCCCTTTAACTAATGAAAAAGTTAAATAATTTTTAAAAATTTTATTTTTATCAATTAAAATAGAATAACCTCATACTTAATAGATAATATATATCATATATATAGGATTGTAGTAGCCCCTTCATTAATTTGCATTTAGATGCGATGAAATTCATTTTTATAATAAAATAGAAAAAAAACTATTCTTAACTTTTTCCAAATTGAATTAGGATAAACATTTACTAATATATTCCTTGACTTAAAAGTTGAAATATTAAGGGTCAAATGTATTTTTATTAAAGATATTTTGTATTTTAAAGCAATGTTATAAATTTTCATGTTTTATTACATTTTAATTGTTGTATGTTAGATTTAAAATCAAGGATTCTATTAGCAAAGGTTTATCCTTGTTCAATTTTAAAAGAAATTAAGAATCAAAAATATTTTCTATTTTGTTAGAAAATACTTTTAGTCGTTATCGAAATAAAGATTAATGATGGTTACTATAATCTTGTACATATGTGATATGACATATATTATCAATTAAGAAAATATATGAGAAACATTCTACTTGAATCGATAAAATAAGATTAAGAAAAAACATACTTCTCAACTTTTTAATTTTTTATTAGTTAAAAAGATTTATAAGAAAATCTTTCTTTAAAAATCATATTTTTAGTAGAAAAAATATGTTTAAAAAGAAAAAAATAATACGTTTATTAGGAAAATGGACATTTTTCCCCAATTAATTAAATATAGGGGCATTTTGATTCAAATTTTTAGTGGATGACATTTCTGTTCAATTTCGATTTGTTTAATGACATTTTAAATCCTTTTCAATAAATAAAAATTATTTGTTCCTTACATATTCAAAATTTTAGATGTTGTCGTTCACGTCATATGTCTAGTTGCAGTAACATGAGGACAATCCGATATACGAAGTATCACGTATATATTCAAAATTGTATAAATTATAGGAACCACATATTATAAGTACTAAATAACATCCTATCCCTTCTAGTTTTCTATTTACCAAAAATCCCTTAAAAATGTTGTTTGCGGGATACATAGCGTTGTGCACGGGATACATTCCACATAGCGGGATACATAGCGTTGTGCACGAGATACATTAGGTTTGATACATTCCACATAGCGGGATACATAACGTTGTGCACAGGATACATGCGGGATACATAGCGTTGTGCACGGGATACATAGCGTTTGATACATTCCACATAGCGGGATACATAGCGTTGTGCACGGGATACATAAGTAAATAAGGGATTTTTGAAATTTTTGAAATAAGCAGGGATAAATGGATATTAAGGAAGTAAAGGAGTGTAGTTAAGTAATTTGTCCTTCAAAATTTGGTGGAGGGCCCACTTCAAGAGAATGCGAAGTGACCTCATCAATAATGGCGAATCCACGAATTTCAATAAGGGTGTTGAGATCTACCCTGAAGATTTAATATAGATATACAATTCTACAATAAGAAGTAATTTCTTTCTTGTATATATTTAAGATTAATTTTTATATATCCAATATAATTTTCAATAATAGATATTCAACATATTAGGTTTTTTTAATCTATTTGGCTACGGGCTAGGCCACACTACTTATCAGACTCAAGCATCAATGACAATTTTTTATCGTTGTTTCGAAACTCTGCTTTATAAATATTAGTAAAATATTAACAATGAGCACCACGTGTGATAAGTCAATATGAGAAATCATTCACATAAGCAAACAATGAAAAGCATATAATGCCACACTGACAGTTGCCCATGACCAATTTTTATTGCATTATATTCCCGAGGTTTCTTTTTATGCTTCAAAATGCTTGTTTATAAACTAGTCAGAGTGTTTATGAGCAATTCCAAGATTTTGACCAGTCACACTCACATTCACACTATTACATTTTCTGTTTTTCAAAATATATATTTAAAATTTGTTAATTCATTTTTTATTTTGATAATGTATCGTTACGACAAAAATTTACTGAAAACAACATTTCTATCCTATGATGATAAAGATAAAATATGTGTACATTCTAATTTTTCAGATTCTAAATATAAAATTATATTTGGTGCATTGTTATAGTCTATAATAATGACTATTTTTTAAAGGTAGGATCGAAAAGTGATTAGAAAGTGTTATTTTTATTTAAAAAATTTATCCTGCTCAAATCATTCCGACTATTTCTAATATAATGTCCTTATTTTATTGGAGAATTGGAGTCTACGTCAATTAAAATGATAAAAAAAGATAGATTAAATTTTTTGAATGAAAGATATTTGTCACGGTCTAACCCATTGGATCATGCGGACACATACTCTAACATGTAGATAGGAGAACTCTCAACACCCAAAACGATCATAAAATGCAAAAAATAAAAAAAATAAAACATAATCTAACACCCTAAGTAGTAGGAAAAATACCATAAATTGACTTTACCGGGGGGGGGGGGGGGGGGGGGGGGGGGGGGGGGGGGGGGGGGGGGGGGGGGGGGGGGGGGGGGGGGGGGGGG